>VDFB02294301.1:0-48113 GCA_007258455.2 Sequoia sempervirens | reverse complement strand
TGCCAAAAATAGAACTTACTAAAAATAGCAAATTCTAAAAAGTTGCCCAATGCCTTTGCAAAACATACCACTGCGAAGCTCTCTGAAAACCCAGAAAACTCCACCAGACATGCATCCGGAACTCTAATATACAAGCCATCATAAATGCATCAAAACCCCTATAAAATAGGAAACCCTAATTTTACCTCTGATGAGCCTACGGGCTTCCGGAAATAGGCTATCAGTCACTGAAGGGCGTATAGCTAAAATGGGGACATTACATATTTGGAGATTAAGTTCTCTATCAATTTGGTGAAGCATTTTGAAAAAAGAATAAGCAGATTATTTGTGGCACACTTGAAGGCGTCTGATAGTATAAAATATTTATATTTATTGTGGAGAAAAATTGTGGGTTTAGGAGCATATTGGCAGCCATATATCTACATTCATATATCATTTTGCTTGGTACGATTTCGATGGTATTTGTGCATTGGAGCTCTCATTATTTGCCAGCAAGAAGGGGTTGATTTGCAAACAGCACATTCAGATATATAATTGCAGCCACTTTCAGTCATTTTCATCAGTCCATGGAAACCACGATTTTGCTCTTATTAGTCACTACTTGCATCGATTTCATATTGAAGATGGATTGCTCCATTTCTCTTGACTAGGCAACCATTTTAGGAGCTTTGGAGGAGAGTTTGAGGCAGCATATAATTTATTATCAGTGGTTTGTCTTCAGAATAGGGGCGGCTGCAACCTTGATTCGATTTGGGCTTGGCTGTAATATAATTCAGTGGATATTGGTTGCTTCTTCACCAACACCCTTGGGCGCTTAATCTTAGACCAGGTTACTTGCATTTATACTTGTATTTGAATAGTTATTGATATAATTACAGTGGTGCCTTGTACTCAGACTTTGTCATTAACTTTCAGACTTGGCATTTGTTGTTACATCTTCATATTTTCCAAGAGTCTTGGCTAATTCATGTTACATTGTATATAAATTTGAAAATTGAATTAAAGACCTGCAAGTTGGAGTCCTATAGTCGCTTTAATGATCATTTAGAATAGTGCATTAGAATGTAAGCCAAGTGTTTGTACAAATGTCACTTGGCTGTAGGTGATTAGTTTGCTTATAGAAATCATTTATGTGCATTGTAATTGATTAGAGGGAGTCATTAATGCATCTAGATGATAATATAATCATTTTAGTGTTGAATTGTAATCATCTTAAGTCTTCCTTTATCATTTTCAAGCAAACATATCAGACTGAAACTACAAACCAGAAAGCATAAAGTTTACATCAGAAGTGTTTGACAATATTCCTTGAGGCAAAAATCATATCAGATATAGCAAGGGATATTACAGGAATCCATTTGAAACATTTGCAAACCACAATCTCAAGGTCGGTTACCCTTGTATTGCGAGAGCATGGAAGGTGGGTCGCCCTCCAATCCCTCAATTCACCTTGGAGGCTGGCCATCCTCCATGATCAAGCCTGGAAGCACAGAAGGATTTCTGATCCATTCCACCCCCAGCCCATGAACATCGAAGGTTGGTTGTCCATTCCATCTCTAGGTGGCGTACTCAATAAGAGCATGAAGGCTGGTCATTCTTCATCTCTCGTGAACCCGAAAGGGTGGCGGTCCTTCCTATTTACAATCTGTTTCTTCTAAATTCAAAATAGACTATCATATGAGTCTATTATTAAGTATTTGTAACAAAGGAAGCATCTAAATTAATCACAATGATCAATAATTTCTGCAAGTATCACCATTGCTTGAACACACATATATAGGCCTATAATTCTACTTATTTCTCAGATTTATCTTTAATAAAAATTGCTGCAAGGTATACATCCCTTTCATAACCAAGTGCTGCCCCTTAAACCTTTTTAATTATTAATTGCATGGTTTTCTTTTAATCACTTCAATTAGTTTGCTTTGCATATTATGGAATCATTGTCTAACAACATTCCTTAATTAATCCACAACAATCACTTTGTAGAATCGCCACTTTTTATATCTCTTTGGTCAAGGATAAAGGCAGCCATCTAGAGTTATAATGCTACGAATTTTCTAACATGGAGGAGGCATGACAATTTCTACTGTGAGAGAAGGGTGGACTAATATTAGACATCAGCCACTCATCAATATCATAGTCACATGTCCACCCAGCTCTTATTTTCTTAGAGTCGTGGATTGTTCAAGGAAGCGTAAGGATGTAGACTTCCCATTAGCATTTTCAAAGAGGCCATAGAGGAGGTTGGGGCCTCAAATGTTGTAAAGGTGGTCACTGATTCAACACGTGTGCAAATTGGCTGGAATGATGGTGGAGGGTGCTTATAAGCACATCTTTTGGACCCAATGTGTCCATGCATTGAACAATGCATTAAAAGACATCAAGAAAATAGATTGGATAAAGAAAGTGATGGTAGAAGCTAGAGATATTCAAATGTTCATTTGCAACCACCACACATTACTTACTCTCTTCAGGACGTTTTCAAAGAAGGAATTCCTCAAACTTGTTGAGACAAGATATGTCAGTTACTTCATTTTGTTAGAGAGGATGCTTGAGGTGCATGAACCTCTACAATTGATGATGGTGAATTCAGAGTGGAGTAGATGGCCTAATTCAAGCTCTGCTAAGGAAAAGCCATCAAAAAAAGGATCCTTGATGATGATTTGCGATATACTATGGGGTAAGGCATTGCTGATTTTATTATTAAATTGCTGATTTTATTAAATATTAAATTGTTGATTTTCATATTAAATTTCTGATTTTAATATTTTAATATTTTAATTTTATTGTTCAATGTTTCAACTTTTGAAGTTTCTAACTTGTCAATTAATTCTTTAGAACTTTTTGTTTGCATTTTGCATATGTGTTTGCTCTTTCATCTCACCTATTGTAGATATCATTAGATATGCTGATATGGGCTCTCCTAGTCTTGGTTAGATATATGAAACATTTGACAACATGCTTGGAAAGATAAGGCAAACAATTTTGGCTAAGGATTCTACTTTGGGATTATATGAGCAACATATTAAGCCAATTGTGATGTGGAGGTGGAACACAATGAACACCCCACTTCATATGGCAGCCATTGCTCTAAATCCCAAATGGTATGCACCAAAAGTTGGAAGGTTGCCTCCTTGTGATGACGAAAAGGTGAAAGAAGGGCTAATGAAGACCTTTGGAAAGATGTATTCAATTGAAGAGTCTACAATAATTCGCACACAATGGCTTGCCTTCACAAACCTTCATGGTCCAACATTCAATAAACTAGAGGCAAAGATAGATAAAGATCCATTAGCTCAAATTGACCCTATCGGATGGTGGACATTGTTAGTTTTATGATCAGATGTAATGCACAGAAAATTAATTCAAAATCAGACACAATAACACAGCAGATACCCTGGGAAAACCCTCCTCTTGAGGGAGAAAAACCCAGCAACAATTATATCTCTTATATATATGAGCAATGGCAACAAGTTACATTACAATGAGGCCACACACAAGGCCAAAGATCAGCACCAGCAATGGCTGTAACACAAACTAATAGTCTGATCTTCAATCTGCACTTGAATAAACTCTCAATCTGCTCCTATATTAATTCGCACTATTCTTCTTGAAGAGTTCGCGCTTAATGGAGAAGGAGATCGAACTTGCTTGATGCCCAAATGAGTGGAAATGACTTCATATAAATACATTGCTAGATAGGTCGCACCCTTTCAATAGACTAGGTCGGCCACCAAGAAGAAATAAATACAATTAATAATAATGAATTACAATGAAGGTTGGCCAAGGAGAATGATGCAAGGAAGTCGGCCAAAAAATAATGTTGCCATTAACACATATAAGTAATTTATATCTTCAATTGGGGCTGGAAGAATTAAGCCCGAAGCTGCTAACATCAACAAACATAGCACAGGAAGGATACACCACAGTAGAGAATGCTTGCCATTCGCCTCTTGTCACAGGTTGCCAATTCCTCTGTTACAGAGAGGAATTGGTCCACATATGGCTTTTATCCACTCCATCAAGAGGAAGACTTACCTCTAGACAAACAGAGAAGCTAGTGGTTGTGCATAGTGCTCTTTGATTTCAAGATCGTCAAACTCTAGAGTATCAACAAACTATCTTTACAATAGAATGTTGATCCTGAAGACACCGCCTAGGTTGATGATGAGGAGGCACATGAGGGATTGGTTGGGATTCCACTGGATGAGGAAACCCTCACAATGACAATGACTCTGAGGAGGACTCTGATTTTGATGCAATGTTGAGAGATGCAAATTAGGGGCCGCAGTGTACTTTCTTTTTTTGTATTTTCATATTGACATATTGTAATTGGAAGTGAAACTTGTAGCCTTTGGGCAATTGTTTGTAACTTGTATATGTAATACCCCTAGGGTTTCACTTTAATTAAAATTCCAACTTTTGATTTCAAGTTATAACTCAAAAAATTAACACACAGAATTGTAAATGTTGATGAATGCCTAATGAATTAATAATGTCATGAACAACTGGAAATTTAATGGCAAACTGGAAAATAATTTTTGATTCAGATCTCACAAATCGTGAATCAATATAAGGCGATTTACATGTTTGAATAGTATCTAAATTAGGGAAGTGATTACAAGGTGCTATGTTGGTTGATGTGAATGGCTGGGTCACTTTGCTCTTGCGCAAATGTCTAATTTGTTCCCAAATGCCTTGTTAAACTTGAATCTAAGATATGCCAAAGAATTGGAAGTTGGTGTAGGAGGGTTTGTTGTCTATCACCACTGGTTTCCTTCCCCTTATGGTGATTTGGGCGCACAAATGGTTGTGAAACAGCAACCTTGCAGGATGACGACTCCAATATGTTCTGAAATCTGCTCACCAGTCTTATGCCTGGCTTCTCTAAGGCGTGGAACTCTCAGGAAATCACCTAATTCGCCTATAGAAAAACTTGCACTAGCTGATGGAGGTACACTTGTGAGTGATGAGGGCTTGTATTCACTTCACCTATGCATGATGGAAGTACATTCAATGCTTAATGTTGACAATACTAGAGTATGCAGTCAGAAAATTAAGTAAATAAGACTGAAACAATGAGGCAAGGTTTTCGTCTTGACCTCAAGGTGCCTTATTTTGGACTAATCGCCAACGTCTCCCTTCAGATTTAGGACATGGACTAACCGCCTCTAATGGATCCGTTTATCTCTGGCGCTTGTATCAAGCATTAACAAGTCAATCTTTTGGCGCAACGGAAAACGTGTTCCAACAAATGGTATCAAAGTCGTAGTTGTGGGTTTGAATACCCTTGAGTGATGTTGAGGGGGGGATTGTTGGACTAATCCCAACGTCTCCCTTCGAATTTGGGACATGGTCTACCAACCTCTCATGGATCCGTTTATCTCTAGCGTTTGTATCGAGCGTTAACAAGTTGATCTTTTGGCACAACAGCAAACGTGTTCCAACACCTTATTCAAGGGTATTCATCACTGTTAGGGCTAAACAGCAAGTAATAATTAGTGAAAATATTAAAAATTCAGTTGTCCTCTAGAATGCCCATGACCTAGCTAACCATCACCATGGGAATAGGTCTCCATGGGCCCAAAATTAGACACCAAAAATCAAATTTCAAAATTATAACTTGTTTCATTTATTTTTATATATTTATTATTTAATGTTGGCATGAGCTAATATTAAAAAATAATTAATACAATTATTAATAAATTTTATATTTTATATTTAATATATTATTAAAACACTGTTAAAATAATAATACTTTTTCCTTCAAAGCGGAGGGGACATGACAGTATACTATTTTTTTAATATCACGTGCATATTGACAATGAATTATGAAAGTAACTTGAATTAATCTTTCAAGTTTTGACATTTGCTAATTTGTTTGACAGTTTGACTCTCATGTAAACTCTCAATTCAACACAAGTGTTATGTATTAGGGTTCTATAATGTATATATAAATGCTTTATCAATGTTATCATATGAATATTTAAAATTTCCCTATATATTTTAAATTTTCCCTATTTTTTATATAGTTGTCCCCTTTGCCATCCCATGTTGTCCCCAAAAATGGCCCAAAAATCGCCATCCACAAAACTTGTCCCCTTGTCCCCTGCCATCCCCATCCTAGAAACTTGGGGTAATCAATTGTGTACTCAAGCAAATAATTACCTTTGGACATGAAGACTAGGCATGTTTAAAAGCTTAATTAAAACTTGTTTATCTTCAGATTTCAATCAAAAAATACCAAGTAACCTATTTACACATTCCTTGACTTCTATGGATACCCATCAGTATAGTTAGTGGTTCCACATTAGATTTCTACTGAGTTATATTAATGTTGAATGGAAGCTGTCCTTATGTCTAGTCCAAATTCCAACTCAATTATTACAAGGATAGAAAAGTAACAAGCATAACAAAAATTATGTTCTTCTACATGAAATGAGGCGATATACTGAATCCAAGAAGTTTAAGAAAGCAAAAATAACTTACTTGATATCATATTTAACAGGCTCCAATCCTCTTGCACGCAGATCTGCATCCTTGTTGTCAAAAAATCCTTCAGGAAGAGATCCTTTAACTTGATTCGCTTCTGGTTCTTCTGCTAGCTTGGAAGCATGCACCACATGAACAGATGGAAATTTTTCATTTTCTTTTTCCTTCATATCTGACACATCTGAAGGAAGTTTCTTCTCCTTGGTTGAGACATTTGTAGATGGAACTGTTTCTGATGTTATTTTCTTCAAATTCTTTGCAGAGGTATCAGAATAACTAGCCTCTTCCTGTGATACTGCAGTTACCAAAATCTTGTTGTCAGTCTTATTATCTCCAGTATATGAAAAAACTGGCAGACTTCCTAACTATCAAAGCACAATACAGGATATAAAAAAATGACTTCAGAAATGCAGTTTCCGAAGTCATAATAATTCTAGATAGAGCAATAGGATTATAAAACCACAGTATATGAAAATCCTGACAAACATTCATCCATTTTGAGTAAAGTGCTATGGCACAATATGCTTTAAACAAAAGGTTTTCAAAAATTCCAGACTTAGGAAGTAAAGAATAATCTCATCTTTTCAGAAGTTGAGACAACAACCAAGACTGAAGATCACAAACATGCCAGAAGAAAAGGACAGCCACCACCCATAGAAGTAGTGAGTACTGGGCGCACCCAATGCATCAAAGTACTGTAAAGCATTATAGGTTATGGTTCTCTAAAGAAACAAGCTCTGATTATGGTAATAGATAGACTGATACAATCAGTTATGGTTCTGGCCCATGCTTGAAAACTAAATTGCATCATTGAAGAACTGCTGCATATGTCATCAGTCATACAGTACAACAAGTTGTTTAAAATAGTAAGCATTTTCAACATAGAAATGCATAAAATGTTGCTCACCTCGATTTTGGCGTTTGGCATCAGGTTCCTCAAAAAAGCTGGTAGGAAGAGATGATGCTGGCCGAGTCTGGGCAGGTACAGAGGACAACAGCTTAGTCTCAATAATGCCAGCATCAGTTTTTGTGGACTTTGAATTATTGACAGTTTTAGATTTTGCAGCACGGGCCTTAATGTCTTCCACAGCCTGCAATGCGTACAACACGTTCAATCAGCTCACCTGCACATAAAGGTGAAATGTTCACAACCTTACTAATTAAATATGATCTCCTGAAACTCCAATTGGTGATAGTCTCTTATACACATTAGAAGCCCAAGCTCTAGTATAACAAATATAATAAAAGTGTTTAAACCACATCTACAATAATTAATAAGCAATCTATTGCTATTCATGAGAAACCATTTTTCATTACACTAAACCAATAGAAAATTAAAATCAATTATCCTTCATCATGCTTGCCTTGACTGTATCACATATTTCAATTTGTGTTAATCCATGAAGGTGCTTAGTAGATTGAATTCATTTGCTTCTCAAGGTTTTGTTGTTAGGATCAAGCTAGCAAGCATTGCATCACCTTGTGAACATTAAAGAAACTGGTTTAATAGCATTCCAAGGAAAAATGAACAGATTATAGACTCATTATATTATTCACAAGACCACAGATTCAGTTTATATGATCACAGTTTTTAGCTACCATCATAGTTGACTGCTTGGAAAAGGGCTTACCAGGGCCTATTTAACTAGCAACTGCAATGTTAAGAGGTGCAGTGGGTTACCTCAATTGGAAATATGGATGTGTGCTAATTGAAAGTGAAACAGTTTGAAAACTGAATAATATTTTCCACCATGAGTCAACATTTGAGGAACTGATTTTTCTACTTCTAAACCACAGGGAAATCCTACTGACTATTTAGGTCACAATAACAAGCGTTTTATTCAAACAAATATTTTAGGAAAAATGTAAAAAATTAAAGAAAATTAATTTTAAGTAAACAAAAGTCAGGAGGATAAAATACAGGTGACACGGGAGAAACAAATCTCTCCAAATAACAATTAACTTGTTTGGATCTTCAACCTCTTCTACACCCACCACTCACTATCAACAACTATGAAAACAAATATAACGAAAGAAAGGGTTTTGAACAAGAAGAAAAATAAGGGTTACCAACATCAACATTCAATGGGACATGAAAGTGTTTTGAGTGATCTTCTATCTATTGTCCAAAATTGCAGGATAAGCAAATCAATGCATTAAATGACATCATGCTATATAACAAAGATTTAACCATCAAAAATATAAAATAAATAATATATGTGAGGTATCAATTAAATTCAAATGTCATTGACAATAAGATAAAACCAGGGTTACACGGGGACGTGTCCCCTGCCCCAAAACCCACTGTCCCCATCCCCAGCCGTCCCTGGGACGGGGGGACGTCCTCCTGCTGTTTCCGAAACAGCAAAATTAGTAGGAAACATTTCCAGCAGTTTGGGGACAGTTCCCCATCCCCAATACAGATTGGGGACGTTGGAAACGTCCCCAGTACGGATTGGGGACGTTGGAAATGTCCCCAATTGTACCAGGGATGGCTAGCCGTCCCCCACGGGCTGAGAGCTTCCAAACATACAAAAAGAATAAAAAATTCAATTTTTTTAAAGTTTAATTTTCCTTCCCAAGGTTGCGCGGGGTCCACCATCTCTCCCAAGATTAATTTAATATTTTTTTTGTGCTAAAGTTCAAAGGAGACAAAATATTAACATTTTGTCATTACTCATTTTATTTTCTCACGGCTCAGGCTAAAGTTCTGAGTCTTTGGATATTCATAGCCCGAATGAGGCTTAATTTCATAGACTGTTGTATTTAATATTTTGATTTTCATGTTTGAACTTCGAGACTTTTGGATACATGTTTACAGTTTGAGACATTTGGATATTGATAGACCATTGTTTTATTGATGTTTGATACTGCTGTGATAAATTTTATAATGCTTTAGTGACATTTCTTATGCTGTTATAGTACTACTCTCATGATTTATTTACATATTGATATTGTTGTTATCAATTATTAATTTATTGACATATCTATCTCTCTTTCCCTCTCTCTCCCTCTAATATATTAATAAATTTTGAAAAAATCATATATATATATATAGTATGTCGCCATCCCCTGCCGTCCCCTAAAAATTGCCCCTTAGGAAACATCCTGGAAACGCATCCCCCGCTGTCCCCCCATCCCTGTCCCCAAAACACCGTGGAACACAGGATAAAACCCTTGCCACGCCATCCAAGGGTTAAGAGGTAAAAAGCAATATAGTATGTTGCAGATGCCTAAAGCAATGTGTGTTCCCCCTCTAAAGAATTTGAGGCAACCCAGGTGATACAGGTGGGGATTTGCTCTTTGAGATGGAGATGGCAGATCAGTATATGGAGGATCTCTATTCTTAGGGATTAGGACTAATAATGAGGCAGAATGGAAAGCTGTAATGGCATATTTGGCTACTGCAGCTTCTCAAAACATAAAAAGGTCAATTCTATGATGGCAAGAAATGTTCTACAGAGAAGTACTGCTAAGAATTGGAAATTAAAACCATATGTAGGTGAAGTAAAGGAGTTGGGAGAAAAATTTGATCAGATAAGATTCCAAAATCATAGAAGAGAGAATAAGGTAGCAGACTTCCTGGCCAATTGTGGAACTGATCAAGCTTTGTTAATGGCAATTTACAGTCACTTAGTTAATACTTGTGAGGGATTGCATAAACATATAAAATTTATGATTAGTTGGAGACATAAAGGCAACAAGTAGTAGTGGAAAGATTTTAGATGTGACATGAGGAATTTGCATTAGGCGTGCTTAAAGTGATTCATATGAGCTAGGTGGGAGAAGATTTATAGTAAGCTATTAGTGTTATTTGGTGAGAATTAGTTGAGGGCTTTTTCTCATGGTTGGGAATTCAAGTTTGCATTGCGGGTACAATGGGGCATTTGGGAGAAGGGCAATTGTCATGGGAGTGGACTGTTGGGATTCTTATTTGCATAAATTGCATTGTTCTCATGGCACAAAAGAGGCTTGCACACCTATGAGGGACCCCAAGCACACAGTGGTAGTTTGAAACAAGCATCTAAAGGCCATTTTTGCTTTTGAGAATGCAATGGCACTAGGGTTTATTAAATCTATGCCAAGTGATAAAGGTCTAGGATTAGGAGGGATGATGTCATCACAAGCATCAATAAGGGTTTTGTGAGTAAGCTTGATGGGTGTGTCCAATGTTCAAGTACCTATGTAGCACCTAAAATTGTTTTTACCGAATGAATTTGTTGATATACTTCTGCTAGAGGAGAGGGTGTAGGAAGAGAGGGTAAAAGAAAAAAGAGGAAAAAAATCTGAATGAAGGAGCATTGAGGTGGTCAATGTTCAACGAAAAGGGAAAGTCACCATTGGAAGCGCCAAGATGTGTGAGACTAGAGCGTAGTCTTCTTAGGGGCTATTGTAACAATGTGAGAAAGGTCTTGGAAGGGTTTATGGTTACCCATACTGGCAAACATCCAGAAGTATTGAATGAGTTTACAATCCCTATATTTGGTGCAGGAGCACCCTATTGATTTCCTTTGAAATTGATCAACATGAAGAGTCCTAGGTTGAGTTAGGAGTTCAAGGTCATTTTGTGTGTCAATAAGGCCTCATTGGCCATTTGAACGTATTTAGAAATCATTTTTATAAAGCAATGTTACAAAGTTGTCAATAATGCTCAAAAGAGCAAATTATGTAAATAAGGCTTATTTTGGGTTTTAGTGAGTCAAGTTGTAGGTCAGGGTAAATAAGGTCATGTTTGACCATCAAGTAATGTTTTGAGTCATCTTGAAGGTATTTAGAATGTTTTGGGGGTAAATAATGCAAAGTGTGCAAAATTGTCAAAATTGACAAAATTGTAAATAATGTAATTGCAAGAATTGGGAAGCTCAAGAGTCAAATTGAATATAGAAGGTTGGTAGATGGTTTTGGGGGGAAGATTTATGTAAGAAATGTATAAAAACTTGTAATCCATCGCTTTGCATGGTTGTTGAAATATTGGAGAAGGAATTCAAGCAAATAATTCTGTTTTGTCTTGAGAATTCAGTATTTTTACTCAGAAATCTGTATTGCAGGTCCGTGTACAAGCTTGCACAGCAATATTTGGCTTGCACCACTTTGGAACTACGTGACAACTTGTTTTATCTTTGTTTTGAACTCAATTTGAGGTCTATACATTGAGTTTGGAGTGATATATTGACAAAATACAGTAGGCAGGCCTGTAAGTGCTGATTATAGTTTTGAATCTCTAAAATGGATTAGGAGCCCATTCCACATACTGTCACTCCTGTATCTACGTGAAATGGGCATAGGACTGTAGAATAAGATGGTTAGTTAGTGGTTTGGATTGTATGAGGGTATTTGGGAATGAGACCAAGACTGTCCTGATGAAAAATTGAAGAAATTGGCATGAAATTGTTGGTTTTGAGTGAGAGCTTGATGGAATAGTGTGAGAGAAGGTTATGTGAAGGTGTAGAGAGTTTGTGTAGACACAATAAAGCGTGTTGGAGGCTGTTTCAGAGTCATAAGTGATTGGGAACCTGTAAATCCAATAAACCCTACTCTTTACAAGGGAAATGAGGGTTTCTTTGATCAGTGTTAGGATGAAAGTTTGGAGCCATAAAATTGTTGTAAATGGCTATTTGTTGACTGATTTAGAGGTCTGAGCAGTTGTGTTGGGTTGTTTGTAAGTTTCATGAGTGGTTCCTTTGAAAAATAGGCCTATTTGACCTATTAGGACAGCAGTAAAGCTGGGTTTTGAAAGGTTTGTTCCAAAAGAACCCTAGTTGGTTTTAGAGCATGTTTGATTTGACCAAAAAGGGTGTCCATATCAGTCAAGAGTTGGGTTATGAGAAGAAACACTGAGGAGAAAAGTTGTAAAAGATAGGTCTGCTGACCTAAAAGCAAGAAGCAGGGTTATATTGAGAAGAGTACTTTCAAGGAGTTTTTGAATCTGATATTGGTTTGTTTGATCTTGAATTGTGTTGAACAGGTGATAGACCATTCTCCCTTGCATCAATATTCTATGCAAACAAAATTAATGAGACCTGGCAGAGGAAGGATGTTCTTCAATGCATGTGTTTCCCTACACTAGATTGTGTGAAGCAAAAACCACAAAGATGGGTGACCACAATAGTTGAGTGCAGGAGAAAGAGGCCACAGCAAGAGAAGATATGGGTACTTCAAGAATGCGAAAGCAAGTTGTGTGTGGATTAGTACAATCAGGAAGTAGCTTGAGGTGTGCTTTGCAAATAATTTTTTGCTAAAAGGGTGTGGCAAGATAAGGGATTTCCCTTCATATCAATTTTTTTATTTGCAGATGGACATGTTAATATGGGTGAAATAATGTTCATTCCCAAGGTGACAAAGCATTTTGATGCTATATTTGTTGGGAAAAGGTGTCAAAACCTTACATTCCTAATGTTCATTTTAATGTATTTTGTATGCATTCACTATTTTGTCTTCTAATGGTTTTGTCTTCTTGTGGGAGAGTTGGTGTCCCATTTGGAGGCTTATTAGATTTTTGTCTTCACTTGAGGAGGTAGGCATCCCACTTTGAGTTGGCACAGTTTGGCCATGGGTCGATATGTGTAAAGTCATTATGATGAGAGTTACATATGACAAATTCTTACAACACATAAGAGAATCTAAAAGGGAGTTTACATTGGAGTCCTAACAAGCATTATAACAAGTATAGGCACTTGCAATAAAGGATCTTTGAATAGGTTGAATGAGGACAAATTAGGGCACCCATGTTTGGGTGGTCAACTATGACAAATATGACAGTTATAAGATGTGTCAAGAATATGCTAAAAATTGTCATGAGAGCCAAGACCAAGAAGGGGAGTTGAAATTTGAACCCAAGTTTGGGTGCCCTACTTCTTATGGTTTTGCTAATGCTTTTCCTAAACTATTTATGGTTTCCAATTTGAATTCTTGCCTATACATTGGTGCTTGGAGTTGTAGGTTGTATGGTTAATTTGTATACACTATTATGATGCCAAAATCACTCCAGATTTGTACGTTGAAGATACTCCTATGAAGGTTTGTATGTTGGTGATACTCCAATGATACTCCAATGAAGCCTTGCTTTGCAAGTGTATTGTAATCTATTGATTTACTAGATAATGCATTGGGTAGCTTGTTGGAACACAACTATCTACTAAGAGGGGGGGTGAATCAGTAGATCAATTAAAACTTATCTTTTAAGATTACTAAAGCAGATTAAAAGATTATGCAAAGAGATGAACACACACATGCACACAAAACACCAAATATACATGGAAAACCCAGTATGGGAAAAACCAAGTGAGAAATGTTGTTAGGATCTATTGTCCTAATCTAGCCTCACAATAGAACCTCACTAGTTACAATGTTTAAGGGCACCAACCCTAAGGAGACACCAATCCCCTGATTTAAGAACACCAACTCTAAGGAAGCACCTACTCCCTAATTTGAGCACCAACCAATCAGATTTACAATGAAATTTATGGAGCAACAACTCCTAGTTACAAAATGATTCATAAGAATCCAATTCAATGTTTCAAACCTGTTTTGCAACCGCTCACTCTCTGCTTTGCCTCTTTGCAAGCATTCACTCTCTGCTATTGCTAACTCAGCAACTCATTCCTCTACTCTACTCTTCTCCCCTTTCTGCTCTATCTCACTCTACTCTATACACAAAATCACATCCCTCAAACAATGTGTTCAATTTTTTGTCACATGATTCACATTCTCTTCACACTTCTCTATATCTTATTAGTCAAACTTCTCTAACATATCTTCACTGACAAGACTCCCCTTCTCAAGCCATGCACCACCGACCTCCTTCAATGAATTTGCTATATTTAGCATGTTTAAATCTTAGAGTTTCATTTCCATTTAATGCCATACATGCTTGATCGACCAATTCCAGATTTTGTGATCATTTGTGCATTAATGAAGTTGTCCATTCCTTCCAATCCCTAGCAAAAATGTAGTTGGAGCAGTTACAATCAATCAATTTCATTTTTTGTGCCACAATCTCATTTGCCTAATTGGGAGTTTCACCATTTTGCCACCTGGCTGTTGATATAATCAAAATATTAAATGTTGGCCATAGATTTTGTTCTTCATGCAATGATCAATCGATTATCACTCCACCACCTTAACCTTTAAATCATCACCATTTGATCAAAATGCCTTTAAATGTGGGTCGTAGATTTTAATCGCATCATAGGACTGGTTTGTGGTTGAAGAGCAATAAATGTGATGCCTTGAGCTACTTGATCCAAACAACAATTGACACGCGTCACTTCCTGCATTTTTATGCCACCCAACACTAGGACCCACCAAGCTTCAAATGTTATCTGCTTCGCCGGCCTTATTTTTCTTTTCCATTGAGGGTCGGGAGTCAGCCTTACCCTTTACCTTCTATCAATCTTCCACTTCATTTGCAAACCTTAACACCAACCTCTAAAACACCGATAAAATCCTTTGAGGCATTGGGGGTTGAGCTTCGCATTTACCGTTTAGCTCTCACATACTTTTCAATAAGACATTAAGGCTTCCTTTCGCCTTCTAATGGCTGAACACTGTTGAACGTTTTGTCATTGATGTCAGGTGCCTGCTTGGTTGAGTTATGTGCCTGCTTGGTTGAGCTTCTTGCCTGTATGTTTGAGCTACTTGGTTGCTTGGTTGAGCTACTTGGTTGTCTGCTTGAGCTAGTTGCCTATCTACTTCAGCTAACTGCTTGTCTAGTTCAGCTACTTGGCTGCTTACTTGAGGTGCCTGTGTGTCTATTTCACCTACTTGCTAGTCTACTTCGTTAGCATCTTTTGCCAAGTCAATTTCAGGTCAGATTTGTATGAGGTTGATTAATTCCTTGGCTTATTGTTTGGCAATTTATTTAAGTGGGACGACTTAAAATATGGTTGTGGCTCGAAGCCTTTGGTAACATCTTAATTTCTTAGAGGCGGCTCCTTATCACTTGCGACGGTTATGTTGTGGACGGCTATGAGTTCGAGTTTTTATGACGAAGGTCTATGTTTTGATATGATGTCAATCTTTAGCAAACCATTTTAATTATGTACTGGGTATCAGCTCAAATTGTATTGCGATTAAAAATAGAGGGTGACTTCAGCAAATTTCATTATTGATGGTGGAGTCATGAGCGTTTGTGTTAATATCTATGTTACCAGGTTCTCTGTTTTTGCCCTATGTGCCCACTCCTGGAGTGTTTGGGCATGGGTTCTTGCTAGGGAGCGGTTGGGAGCGCTTAGCCACCCCTAGGTTCTCTATGGGTTCACATAGAACCCAAGGGTGGTTGGGCACTCCCAGCCATGCCCAAGCATGCCCAAACACTCCCACGGACTTTGGACGCTGAAAACAAAAACAAAAAATCAATTTTTAAAGCACTTAAAGTGCCAAAAAAACCCTAAAACGCCTTTATAACATGACCCTATCACTCCTTTGTCATTTCATTGCTCTCACAAACACAGTTTGCACTCCATTTTTCTCATTTTGCAGGTGGCTAAGTTTTTTAAGGAGATTCATCAAGTGCAAAAGAAAATGAGGATAGCTTGCACAAAGGAGATCTAATCACTTAAGGTATGCATTTAACTCATTTTTTCAAGTTTATGATGGATTCTTTCAAGTTTTTGAAGATTTTTTTCAAGTTTTTGAAGATTTTTTTCAAAAAAAAAATTAGAAAAGAAGAAATAAGATTTGCTATTTGTTTCAATGTGTTTTGGTGTTCATTTTGTAATTTGTTCAATACTTTATATTTCTTATAACAGCAAAATCAAAGTTCAAATGGCTACAAGTTCAAGTTCAATGGGTGTTACTGCTAGTAAAAACTAAAAGTTTAAAATTGATGCAGCATCTCCTTTATGGCATCATACTATGATGGTTGAATAGCTTCCAAGAGGTGGGGCATTTGTTTGGATTTGTGATGAGTGTAAAATCCAGTTTAAGAGCTCATATAGTCAAGTGAGATTTCACCTTTGTGGACAAGGTGGGCAAGGGATTAGAGTATGTGGAGGGCCAACTAAGAAGGGGTTGTCAAAAGATAAAATTATGAAATACATTGTTGAATAAGAAGAAGCTAATGCTATGGCTGAAAGAACAAAATTAAGAAACCATCCTTTAGCAAAGAAAAAATCAATGACTTTGCTTGCAGATTCAGCAGTGGCCTCTCAACATCCTTTCTTGAAGGCACCCTCTATCCAAGTAGAAGACCCCATTTCTTCCTGCAAAAGAGGACCATTGGATAGGGCATTTCAAAATGAAGCAAGAGACATCGCAGAGGAAAAAATTGCACGTTACATTTATGCCAATGGTCTTCCTTTCAACTTGGTGAGATCACCATATTGGCGTGAAATGGTGGAGGCAATCAATACTGCACCTTTAGGTTTCAAATCTCCTGGGTATGAAAAAGTGTGCACCACCTTATTAGTAAAAGAAAAAAATAATGTAGAGACATCACTCAAACCAATTAGGGATTCTTGGGTTGAAACATGAATGTCTATTGTTTCCGATGGATGGAAGGATTGCAAAAACCGACCTTTGATAAATGTTATTGCAGTGTCCCCAAAAGGGGCTATGTTTTTGAAGGCAGTTGATTGTGAGGGGCAAATCAAGGATGCAGAATTCATTTCAAAAATCCTCATTGAGTCCATAGAGATGGTGGGTCCGGAAAATGTTGTTCAAGTCATTACAGACAATGCAAAAAATTGCAAGGCTGCAGGTATTTTGGTTGAGCAAAGGTATGAACACATTTTTTGGACACCATGCACTGTACACTCCCTTAACTTGGTGATGCAAGCAATTGGCACTCAAATAGAATGGGTGAAAGATATATACCAAGAGGCTGAGGAGATCCAAATGTTTGTGACAAACCACCATATGTCACAAAGCATCTTCAGGACTTTCTCGAGATTGGAATTGTTGAAGGTAAATTTAATTTAATTATCAATTATAATTTATTTTAATTTTTTTAATTTTATGGATTTATATTTTAATGTGTTATTATTATTAACATATGTTTTACATGATCCTAGGTTGCGGAGACCCGATTTGCATCACACACAATCGTTTTGAGACGACTTGTGAAGGTGCGAGACGCATTGGGTGCCATGGTTATTAGCAACCAATGGAGTATTTGGAAAACATCAAGTTCAGAGAGGGCCCAAAAGGTCAATTCATTGATCCTAGATGACATTTGGTGGGATCGTGTGGCCTATGTGTTGAGATTCACCAAGCCTATCATGAGTATGATGAAGTTTGCTGATACAAATCGACCATGTTTGGGGGAAATCTATGATGGTATTGACTCCATGATAGAAAAAATAAAGGTGATAATAGCAAAAAAAGAGAATGAACCCCAAGAAACATTTTTTCATAGAGTTGAAAAAATCATTCACCACCGTTGGGACAAGATGAACACACCGTTGCATCTCCTTGCATATGCATTATCTCCCAAATACTATAGTTCACAGATACTTGCTTTGCCAGAGAGAACTCCGCCATATAGAGATAGTGAAGTTGCTAATAGGTACAAGCAAGCATTCAGAAGACTCTTCGTAGAATCAGAAGTGGTGGAAAATGTTAGGAAACAGTTTGGCCTGTTCATCTCAAGACGAAATCAAAGTCTTTGTGCTATTCAAGACCAATACACAGTAGATGCTCGTACATGGTGGTACCTCCATGGGCAAGATTTTATGTTCCTCCAACCTCTTGCAATCAAGATTCTATCACAAGTAATTTTTTTTTTTAATTTTTTTTATTTAACATTTGTATTGTAGACTTTAAGTTTAGTACTACTACTTACCATTCTTTAATTTATTTTGCATTTTTTATTTCTAAGTTATTTTGGTTTTCTCTCCAATTTCAACAAGTTGCAAGTTCTTCTTTGGCTAAACGAAATTGGAGTACATACTCCTATATCCACTCAGTGAAGCGTAACCGGTTGGCTGCAAAAAAAGCAGAAGACTTGGTTTATGTCCATTCCAACTTGCATCTTCTATCACATAAGCAAGATGAGTACAAGGATGGTTCAATGAAGAATTGGGACATGGCCCCTGAGTGTGCCAACTTGGATGCATCTATTGCAAAGCTTGCTAGAGTCACTATAGATGATGATGATGATGATGATGATGTTGAGACTCTTTCACATGATGTAGCTACTACCAGTGGCACTGGCAAAATGCATTTGCTTGTGGTTCAAATAATGTCGAACCAAATGATGATGATCTAGAACCTTTCGATGATTGATGAATAATTGTAATAATCTTCATTTGAATCATGACTAGAGAGACATATATGATATTTATTATTAATATA
The DNA here is from genome assembly GCA_007258455.2 of Sequoia sempervirens. Taxonomy (NCBI): domain Eukaryota; kingdom Viridiplantae; phylum Streptophyta; class Pinopsida; order Cupressales; family Cupressaceae; genus Sequoia; species Sequoia sempervirens. Next base: position 29,324 of record VDFB02294301.1, on the reverse strand, counting down.
TGAGTATGGCATATTTATTGGAATTTTGAACTATCAATTGGCATTTATGATTTATCTTTATAAATATAAGTTTATAGGCTTGTAGTTTATCACTAGCATTGATCAATGATTTTAGAATTAATGATGATTGATGATTGATGAAGTATCATAGACTCATAGTTCATACTATCAAATGTATTTACAATTTTGTATATTTAATATTTTTAATTGTATATATATAAAATACCCAAACGTACCGTATTTCAAGGAAAAAAAATCGTCGTACTGGCATACCCGTATCCCATACCCGTGCTTGTACCCGAACCGGCAACTTAGGTTAATATATATATATATATATATAGGCAGGTTTCCTGATGAAAAGATAAACAATTGCTTCCAACGAAAATTTAGTGTAGGCAGCTATTTGAAAACAATAACATCTTATTTATTAGTCTCCTTTGTCAACGACAACTGCTCATTTAAGCTTGTAACGTCTTAATTATTATCTTCTGATATTTGTCAGTTTCTTTTTTTATTCCCTACCAATCATTGCAAATACAGAAATGGTCACAATGTGTTGAGGTCAATTTTTTATTGGACGAGAGTTTTATGGAGATATTGGTTTGGCAAGCATGAGAAAGGAACATTATTCTATAGTAAACATTATCCTTTTGTTTTAATGTGAAAAATTTATCGCATTCTTCCTTGGTCATGGGAGTTGGATTTTGTGTAGGGACGTGTTCATTCACACGCTATAATGGCTATTTCAAAATTCTATTGTTATCTTCTATTTCTGGTGTGCGGCCTAAGACTTTTTGTTTTAAAAAAATCCTTCAAGTCACTATGGCGTGAGTAGGGTGGTTTGTAATATAGACTCTAGAGTGTAGAGTCATGAAGCCTGTAATGTCCCAAATTTTCCAAGCTAAATCAAAAGGAACAATTAAGAAAAAAAGTGTTTCTTAACACTACTATAATATTAATTAAATTTAAATTATTAATAAATAATATTAAAATTTATTTAGTCTAGCCGATTCATTTGAGTCTAGGCGTCAAAATATAATATAAGAATTTTATTTTCTTGTGGCCGACTTGTTCCAACTAGCATCTGAGTTGTCTATTTATTGGAGATCATTGTTCTTTTTGATCATCATGGAATAAGGCAAGGAATGCGCTAGTACTGTAGGGATGGAAACCTCTACAACGTGCCTGGACTGATGAGATGTAGTCTTCGCTAGATTTCGTGCCTTATCTACTTGGATTCATTCGCACTTTTTGATCTCATTAATCATCATTACAAATGCAACTCAAAGTCATAGCGCAAGGGGAGCACACACCAATAAGCTAGATAAAAGTTCTTTTCATTTTTGGATACACAATGTTTACATTCTTGAAGTATTACATAAGTTGGATAAATGTCGTGGTCGAGCCTTAGTTCTGGACACGAGGTCTAAAGCTTGGAGGCACGTTATAAGATACTTCCCATGCTTCATAATTCTATTGAGTTGGGCGCAACACAAAGAATTATAATGAAGTAATGTGAACTCCTTTGATCATCACTATTCTGCCAAACAGATTGCATGGGCCATGGAAGCAGGGACGGGATTTGGGATTTGGACTACCAGTTGAAGCCATCCCAACGCCGTCGGTTAAGGCAATCGACAAATCTGACTGTGCAACATCCTCCCTAAAGCGTCACCAAACATAGACGAGGCGTCCAGATTGATATCATCTACAAAGTTTTGCATTGTGCAAGATAGGATCGAGGGTTCGCCAACCTTCATCAATATCAAGATCAAGTCGTCAATAATTGCACTTCATTCGAATTATGTGAGTTGGCCCGATACACTACTGGTGGAGCATTACTTTGTATTTTGTATCCAGTTATTTATTATGAAAACACTGTGGCAGTATTTATTATTACAGTGAGAAACCTATATCTAGATATTTTGTTTGTTATTGCAACTCTTTAGTCATTTTTTTTATAAATTTCTAGGCAAGCATTTTATTGGTAATATATAAATTTCTAGGCAAGCATCTTACAAAGCCTCTATAAGAACTTCATAATTGTCTATCCTTTTTGGTCAACTATGTGTGAGAGAGCGTTGGAATTGTTTCAAGATGTGCTCTATTTTTTGGCAATCAGCGAGGCTGAGTATGCATTTTGAGGAGATACCCTTTTTGAATGGCTAGAGAGAACAATGTGTATCGACACACAGCACTGTGAGGAGTGTAGTGGTGAGAGAAGTAGAAGAATATACAGTCAACGAACTTCCTATGTTAAAAAGTCGTATTTATTATGGAGTGTGAAGAAAATTCATAGCTGAGTCCATGGACATGGGTGATGGGCTCAAATTTATTGATATGCATCTTACAAGTCTATGTGTGTGTGTGCAAGAGATTAATCATGTATATCGTGCTATTTTAGATAGTCTCTATTGTTGGATGAGACAAAGTCAATTATGTTTGCCTGTGAGTGAAGTTTGGTGCACAAATATTGATACAGGAGGCCACGTATTGGAATCCATTGTCAGATTTGCTAGTGCATAAGTGAAGTGGTTGTTTCTGCATAATGTAGAAATCTGAGTGAGTTTTGGAAGTGTTGTGACCTTTTCACACATCGCCCCATTCTAGATGGGGACCCCTAATTTTTGCTCCATTCTGGTCTTTTGGCTTTGGTTTTTCTCTCTCTCTCTCTATCTGTCTCTTTTCTGATGTCTGTCCTTTTCGGGGATGTCTCTGCCATTGAGTTTAAACGTGAGTTTGGCCAAGTCTAAAAATTAGGGTTTTTGAGCTTCCTTGCCAATTTAAGGTTAAATGAAGTGAGTAAATTGAAATTTGAGCCTAACATTGTTGTCAATATGCTTCCAGCAGGTTCTCAGCAAATTTTCATCGAATTCTGAGGTACTTACTATTTTTAGTAAGTGTGCAATTACAGACAATCCGTCAGCATTTTTGAGATTCTGACCGTCACACTACATTCAGAGCGCATCAGGCTGCTCGCATGCAAAATTTGAGTGAAAACAAACAACTTACTATTTTTAGCAGTCCAGCGTCCGGCACAAATTTCAGGGCTCAGGTGCAGAGCTTTTCTTTGCATGTCTGGATATTCCTTCTGGGTTTTTCGAGACCTTCGCGATGATATAACATGCAAAACAAGACGACAACTTTCAAAATTCAGTCTTTCGAGGCTATTTTTAGGGTTTGCATGTCAGGGTTTCCTTTGCATGTCGGATGATTCCTGATGGGTTTTTCGAGAGCTTCGCGATGGTGTGACATGCAAATGGAGATAATCACTCAGTAAGGAACTTGCTATTTTTAGCAGGTATGTCCCAGCAGTCGCTTCCCAGCAGTTCAGAATCACAAGTTGATCGCAATGCCACAGAAACGAGAGCAAACAGAGATCATTTGATACGCATGCAGAGCAAATTAGGGTTTCCAACTTCGGAGCCTGAAAAGAGGAGTCAAAAGTCAAAATTCTCAAAAACCGGTGTAAACCACCACGATCAGCATCCTTCAGGCTACCTACTGGTGAAATTTCAAGTCGAACGGAGCACTTACTATTTATAGTAAGTCAATTTGGAAACAGGCTAAAAATAGCAAGTCAGGTGCATGCGTTGATATTGACAGACAGGTCACGTGGTGAGGAGCGCCTCATTCAAATTTCAAGTTAATCGGAGCAGTGGAGCTATCAGAAGCAAGCATTTGCTATTTATAGTATATCACTTTCAGAAATGGGCTAAAAATAGCAGGCCGACTAAAAAATAGCAGTGTCAACAGAACCACAAGGTCATGGGGATGCTATGTTCAAAATTTCAAATCGTTCTGAGCTTCAGAGATGCAAAACCAGAGGGCTTACTATAAATAGTAAGGCATGGAAGAACTGGCGAAAATGAAGGAAAAATGGCTAAGGCATGAAAAGTTCATCCTGCTCTCATGCCAAAATGCGCCCAAGTTGGTGGAGTAGGAACATAAAAAAATTTCTAAGGCAAGTGTTCATCCTGCTCCCCAAGCAAAATGCGCCCTCAAGCACAAATAGCATTCAAAAATTTTCTAAGTGTAAAAAAATCCACCTCCCAAGCTAAAATGTGCCCATGAAGCAGGAAGTCAATGAAAGTCAACAAAGTTTATCCAGCACCCATAGCAAAATGCGCCCAGCTCAAGGTAGTGGCACAAAAAATTTCTAAGTATAAAACTTTATCCTCCACCCCCTCCAAAATGCGCCCATGCAGCAAATGGTCAAAGTAGTCAAAGGTTTTCATCCTCCTCCTAGGCCTAAATGCGCCCAAAAGCAGCTATGTGAGGACAAAGCAAAGGAAGATGAAGAGTCACTAGCTAAGGCGTTGAAGTGTTCATCCTCCTCTACATGTAAAATGCGCCCAAGTGGGGCCATATAGAGACAAAAATGAAGAAGAGGAGAAAGTCAAAGAAGGCGTTGAAATAAAGTCTTCATTCTCCTGAGTATGAGAAATGCGCTCAAGTTGAAGTAAGATGGAGGGTGAATAAAGTGTGTTAGGTGTGAAGTAAAATGCTAAGTGTTGAAAGTATTTACCTAGGTGTGGTTATTATTCTCCTCTACATGTGCTATGTGCGCCTAAGGTGAAGTTGATGAATATTGTAAGGCGTTGAAAGTGCTTGGTGGTGAAAGTTTTTCAAAGGCAAGATGAATATCCTTCTTCACACATGATATGCGCCTAAGGTGGTGAGTGGAAAATAATGTGCTAGGCGTTGGAGTTTTGAATGAAAGTGTCCTCTTGCAAGATGATATTGCTAAGTAAAAAAATAAAACATGTTAAGTATGATGTGCCTTCAGGAAGATTTTTTTTAGTGAAGTTGATGAAATTTTCTCACCACTGGCAAGATGGATTGAAGAATGAATAAAATTTTCCCTTAGAAAATTTTTCAAAGAAATGCTAAGCGATTCAAAAAATTTCTAAGGCACAAATATTTTCTCCCTTAGAAAAACGCCTAAGTCTGGAGAGGTGATGGAATTTTCCTGAAGCGTGAGCAAAGTTGCCAGAGGTGAAGTCAGTGAATGCCAGCTTCACAGGGTCAACGAAAATTTTCAAGTCAGAGCAGCAAGATGTTCCCAGAGATGAAGAAATGAAATAAATTGTTGAAAATTATTTTTCCAAGGTTCAAAATTCCAGAAAATTAAATGAACCCATTCGTTGGGTACCCATGGGTTCGATGCGTTCTGAAAGAAATTTTCTTCTGGGTATCGAAGATTATCGATGAGGAAGGGATTTTAAGGTCTTCCACAGCTTGTCGAGGATTCTGGGATGAAGATTTTTGATGGGCACCAGGTTGATGAATTTTCCTAAGGGAAATTTAAAAATTTTCTAAGGCAAAATGAAGAAAATGTTTTTCAAGGTTAAATTCTCCGGACGATGAATTTGAAAGAAACTGCCTAGGTGAATTTGCTCAAATTCTTCATGTAGATGGTCTTCTTGAGCCAGAGATGAATAAAATCAAAGTTGTCAGAGCTCCAGCAGGTGAAATGAATTTCTTGAAGATGCAGTTGAAGTTAATATTGTCAAAGATGATACGCCCTTGAGGAAGATGGGTTGAAAATTTGGCTAAGGCATGAAGAATCATGAAGAAGGCAGAAGTTGGCTAGTGGAGGCAATGAACACTTGAAAGTTGGAGCGTGAAAATCTTGGTAAGTAAGTTGAGTTTATATTATGGAGTGTTCTAATACTCTTCTCCTCACTTGTTTTGCAGGAGGAATATCAAGACCAAGCACAATGACTTGAAGTGGTGAAGCACGATGATATTACAACCTTCAGAGGAAGATGAAGTTACGAGTTTCACATGAAGGAAGAAAGTTGCAAGAAATTGGCTAAGTGTTAGCTCAAAGAAGTCAAAGAACAACGTCAAGAAAGAAGATCGAGAACAGTGTGAACGCGTCTACAAATAGAATCTTCTAGAAGGGTGGTGGGCATTAATGCCTCATTTATTATCCCACTCCCCTTTGTGGCGGTTTTTAGGGCAAATCTTGTTTAGGGCTGAGGTGGCACGATCTGGGCCATCCAGCCGATTGTAATCTGAGCCGTCCATTGGACTTGGCCAACTATAAAAGGGGGAGTCCCCCTCATTTGTAATCTCATTAGAAATTAGATTTAGAAGTAGAAGCAGAGCTTAGAGGAGTAGAGAGAAGTTGATAGAGTAGAAAGTAAAGTAGTTTAGATTGAAAATGAAGGAAAGTCTTCCCTTTGGATACTTTGTAATAAGTTGTCATGTATGCTTTCATAATAAAAGAATTTTCATTGATGGTGAATTCTTCTTTGTTGTGAATAGTTGTTGAGGCTTCTTCGTCCTTCCATTTCACGTAGCATCTTGAAGTAGCTTAAAGTAAAGTAGATTTCATTTCACGCAAGTGTTTAGCAATTGTGGAATGTGGTGCTTGATTTGAACAAGACTTCGTTTGTCCATACCACTAGCGGGCTCGCTGACGGTGGGTTCGCCTTGCGTGGTCAACTGGAACCTTGTGAAATTTAACTTCGATTATGGTTTATATGTTAGCATGCGTCGCCGTGATGGTGTCTTCATGCTAGATCGTGATCTGAACATCTTGAGTCACTCCTCTGAAGATTGCACCAGTTCCGCGGAAGCTGTCTGAAGTGAGGCAAAACGGAGCTTGGTTGAAGTCTATGAGAATTGATCACCGTGTCCCACGCTTTAGAGTAGATTAGAACTTCTTAGGCCCTACACCCTTTAAATTCAGTTCATTTCTGATTAGAATTAGGAAACTTGTGCTCATTTGCCAAATCATTTGAATTACACGAAAGCCCTTAGTCTAATGTCTGTTGTTAGCTGTCGAACAATTGTGTAAGTCCCCTTGAAATACCAGCAATATCACATTGAGCCAACTGAGTCTATTCGCACTTAAGGAACCTTGGAGTTGAAAGCATGATCTTACTCGCAATCTTAGCATGTTGAATACTTTGTTCAAGAGAGGACAGGGTATCCGTTGGGAAACTTTATTCTGTGTTGGTGCGGTCTCAAAAACCACGTCAACAGGAAGGTGTTAAAGGACAGGAGCAAAAACCTACAGCTTTGTTTTGGAGTTATGAGGAAGATAAAGTGTTTTAGAAGTGTTGTTTCTTGAGCAACTGTTTATGTATACGCAATTTGGTATTCGAAGTGTGAAGTTGGTGCTTCAGCAACACTAGAGTTGGTGCTTCAGTTTACTAAGACTTGGTGCTTCGAGGGAGAGTTGGTGTTGTTAGAAAGTTGGTGCTCACTTAAGTAAACAAGGTTGGTACCCTTTGGAGTAATAAAAGCAATATTTTGCCATGGTTTTTTACCCGAAAGGGTTTACCATGTAAGCTCGGTGTTTATCTTGTTCATGAATGTTCTTACTATTTTGATTTTAGATTCATGTGGTTTTAAGTTTTAAAGTTTTTGAAATACTGATTCAACCCCTCCCTCCACCCCACTCCACCCCCCTCTTAGTATTTCCTATGTGCTCTTCAAACACTTCCTCCGCAAGTGTTGGCTGAATTAACTCTTCAGGTGTTGGCCCTCATGCTTTCTTCTTTCCCTTTCTCATAATTTTCAATAAGACACAAGGCTTCATGCTAATCTCTGACACCCGCTGTCATAACCCTATCAAGTATCGGCTCTCGGGATTTGTTCATACTCCTTCCTTCAGTTTCTAATAAATCATAAGACTTATCACCGACCTTCAATGTTTGGCAAGGTAAGGCGTAAAGCAACTTGCCAAAGCCTAATGTCCAACACTTTTCAAACTCAGCTCAAACACTCTAACTCTTTTCTTTCTTCTTGCAAGTAGTATAAGGTAAGCCCGAGGCCCGAGGCCCGGGGCCTGAACTTTTGCAACTCTTCAGGGCTTGCACTGCAACTACAAATGCATCATTCTAAGCAAGACCACTTGACATCAATGACATCATGGTTGGCCACAATCTCCCTTTTGACATCCTTGTGATGCCCTTTTTACATGAATGACAACTTAATGCCAACACAGCTTTGGAGTGTGGCAATTTTCTCCCAAAAGGATTTTCCTCATGAACATTTGTGTTATGGTATATTGTTTATTTTATGTTTATATGTGTTTCTATTTTGTGCAGTTGTAAAGATTGAAAATTTTGAACATTACTCTCCTCCTTAGATTAGTGTAGGAAGCCTTTCCACACACCTTACATCCTTTCAATATTTCTATTTTTAAAATTTGTGTTTTAGTTATGTGCTATTGCTGTTAATGTTGTATTGTAAAAACGTTGTTTTTTCCTGGGCAGGGGCCCTATAGAACCCCCATATATATTATCTATAAATTAATAAACATACATCCTCAAAGTATAGTCTAAGGCATAAAATCTACTAAAAAGGACAACACATGGACATCTTGTTGTATAAAGCAATCTGATCTACTTCTGCAGTAAAATGTACACAATATAACTCAACCCCTAAATAGACAAAAATCTGATAAAATAGACTGAGGCTCCCCTCTATGAGAAGCAACATCCATTCTTAACTACATAATCAATTAATTTCGACTACACCCAATGACCCCATACCATTCTAACTACTCCTTGGCTTACTTAGATCTTTGTCTCATCTTTCACCTCTTTCTTTTCAGATGTCTCGTGCACTTCTTCTTCCACTCTTATTTAAAAATAAAGAAAAATAACCATATTCTTCATTCAAAGCAAACAAGCAATCATACCCATTTCAAAGCATTAAAAAAACCGCACACCCAATTCAGATCAAGAAAACTACTCCAATCACAGAACCAAAAATATTCTGCTTTATATAAAAAATTGAAAAAACCTAACAAAAATCTTACATTGATGCTTATTTTATTAGAATATTATTTTATGCTATTTTTATTTAATGGTCAATTATGTAACTGCTTGTAAATATTTTGGTAAGATCGTGTTTACGATCTTCTACAGTTTCTATTTTAGAAACTTGCCTTCTTTGTACATTTTGTAAACTATTTATTGAGCACATGCTCATTGTAAATACATCAAGTTTTTACCAATTACTTTGTGTAATATGATATCAGAGCCTCTTAAAAATTCAAAAAATAAATCAAGAAAATTTCAGGCGGGAATTTTCTAGTCTCTGAAAAATTTTAGTCATTTTCGAATTTGCTCTTGCTAAGCCTACAAATCGTTTTTTTGAGGGTTGCTTTGAATCCCAAGACTAATTCGTGGTCGGTCGTCATTATTCATGGGTATTTCGTGCAACACGACCTGTTTGCATCACGCGAAGTCGTGAAGATGTCTTTGTATTCCGCAAGAATCTTTGTTTGTGCCCATGACCCACATTTCTTTGCAAAGCTAGCGACAAGATTTTTTTTCTCATGTCTTTTGATCGTGCTTCGATCCTTGCTAACGGCTGCAAAGTTTTGATGGAAGAAGAAAAGATCACGTTTCGTCATTATTTTGGACGCGAATCTCTGTATTTTTTGGTCAAATCTCCTACCTGCGCTATTCACCTGTTCTAGACGCATTTTTCTGCATTTTTGGGCATGATTTTTGCTCATTTTGATCACGATTCCAAAAAGAATTTGTTCGCGATTTGGTTCTAAATCTCCTAGACGCAGTTTCTAACCTAGCAAACCGCGATTTCTTGATCTCTGGTTATCTTTCTATGTTTTCATGGCCGCCTAGGGTTTCTGAAAGTTCGGCTAGGGTTTTGACCCATCATCTAAAGTCAAAAAAAAAGTCGATTGCAGATTCTTTGTGGGTTTTTCAAGTACTTTTTTGGGTTGCCTTTGGATTTTTCTGGGTGCATCGTTTTCAGTGCCTCGTATTTTGTGCCAATGAATTTGCATTATTTTTTGTGCCTAAACCTGCCTTAGTGTATTCGAACTCATACCTTGGGTTTCGTGCATCATCCTCTTCTCAGTACCTCATTTTTCATGCCTCGAAAAACACGAAGATGGCTTCTTTGACCAACATTATGTTGGAAGGCAATCAATGCTTCAACGGCAAAAATTATAATACCTAGAAGCAGCGAATGATGACAATCTTTGAATATTGCTGTCTTGATCAAATGATTCTAGGCAACACTACTCGTCCCACAACGGCGCATAAGGATTAGGAGAAGTTTGATGAGCATAATCGTGAAGCGATGATGCTCATTAAACTTTCAGTTACAAATGATCAGCTACCTAAGATTCCGCTTGGAAAATCAGCAAAGGAGATTTGGGACCATCTAAAGGGTTTGCATGAGACTTCCGACAAAAGCTATTCGTTCTTCTTGAAAAATATGTTGTTTTCTATTATGATGGATGAGAAGACAACTTTGCAGGCGCACTTGAACAAAATCCAAGAGATCTGAAATCAATTGGAGGCTATTGGTCGGAAAATGGAGGAAGAAGACATGGTCGTGATCACCCTGAAAAGTCTACCTAAGTACTATGAACCATAGCAGCATTAATCATTTGGGGAATAAATCGGCAAACCAAAAGTTCAGGATTTCTTGAAAAAATGGGGAAAAAATCGGATTTACAAAAAAGGGCAAAAAGTTGAAGAAAAACAGTCAGAAAGTAATTTTTTTTTAAATTTAATGGCATTTCCGTAGCATACAGACATTGAGAGCAAATAAAATATAGAGTTCAATCCATGAATTATAGAAAATAGATTTTCGTTGGTTATACTCATATCACTGATTAGTGATTACATTGCACAAAACATACTACAACTGCATAAATATCAGATGGTGACAGTTGTCAAAATGTCTATTACAATATAGTTTGTGACTTTGTACAAAGTAAACCTATAAACTAAGTACAAAGTTCCAAAAAAATCAATTGTAGCAAATGACGTGCTAGAGGGCAGAAGCTCCCGCTCCTGATGTTGAGGCTGCTAGGTGACCAGTTGCCCATTGAGCTTCTTCAAGTATATCAAGAGGCACGTTGGCCTCCGCCATGATATCTACATCATTAGGCTCAAGACAATATTCAAATTCATCCTCAAGAACATCATCATCAGATGCAGCAATCCACTCAGACTCAGGATCAATCTCGTCGAGGTCAATTGGGGCATCTTCCTCAATAGTTCCTGTTTTTGTCCATGTAGAAATTAGTCTTTTCTCTACAAGTGAAAAACACAATGACAACAATTGAAATTGATTGCAAGTATATTAAAAGTCTCACCTTGAGCTTTCTTTAGCTTCAGGCGGAGGTTGTGGTGAACAAACACCAAGTCATTCATCCGTTTTTGTGTTAAGCGGTTGCGTTTCTTGGAATGTATGTGTTCAAAAACACTCCAATTACGCTCACAAGCGGATGAGCTGCATGGCTGGGTCAAAATGCGTATTGCCATCCACCTTAGATTTTTGCATTCGTGGCCAAAAAAATCCCACCATTGAGCTGAAAGTTCAAAGAACATTATATGGAGATGAGTATCATGTAAGAATATCTTAAAATCTAAGATACATTTAATGATCATGTGACATGAAAAATCAAAAGATTATCAAAATTTTATAGAGTCTACCTGGTTGGAAGGTCTTTCGGCCTTCCACGGCAACCCTAGAAGAGAGAAAACCCCTTCCCTGCCTGTACAATTGCAACTCTGACATAGCTTCATGCAATCGTTCTTGGTTTGGAAACATTTTGTCCATGCACTTTAACAATCCTTGTGTGATCTCAGCATCAATTTGTATGGATGAAGAGTTGTAGAACAATGATGGATTGAGAAAGTATCCTGCAGCATGGAGAGGGGAGTGCATCTGTCCATCCCATCTTCTATCTATTATGTCCCACAATGGCATATACCTATCCCTGTCATTTTCCAGCCTACCCCTCATCACCTCCTTGGCCCTATCCATGGCCTCATACAAGTATCCCATGGGGGATTTATCCCCATCCACTAGCCTCAAGACTTTTACTAGAGGCTCCGAAAATGATACAACTTGTTCAGCCACATTCCAAAAACTAGTAGAATACATGTAATCTGCAACTGCCATGCCATCTGTTTGATTCCCCAAAGCCAGACTCCATCCACTCTCTTGAAACAAACATTCGTTTCAAATTCATTTTTTGTTGACAAAGAGTCTGTAGTGCAAGAAAATGTGTTGCGAATCTTGTCAACCCTGGATGAACTAGGTCCTTGCCCTCTATGAAAGACCGCATCATACTCAAAACCCTTGTGTGATTATAAATATATTTGGTAACAAAGTGAGCCTTGTGCAGTATCTCCTTAACCCATTCAATTTTCCCAATGTCCTCTAGGGTTAGATCAATGCAATGTGCTGCACATGGGGTAAAAAACATCGAGGGGTATTTTTCTATCAGAAGTCTCCCAGCAACAACACAAGCAAAAGCATTGTCTGTAATAAATTGAACCACATTTTCTGGCCCCACTTCCATGACTACCGAGTCATACATATCGAACAATGCAGCTGCAGATTTCATTGTATTTGATGCATCTACAGATCTCAAAAAAATAGTGCCAAGATCAGAAGAGACAAGGAAGTTGATGAGGGTTTGGTTCCTTCTATCTGTCCATCCGTCTGATATAATGGTGCACCCACTATTAGTCCACTCTGATCGATGCTTTTTAAGAACATCTTTGACATCGTTTACTACCTCATTGAGCATACTAGTCCTCAATGTCTGATAAGATGGGGCTCGAAACCCAGGACCTACAGCTGCAAGAGCATCAACCATAGCTTGCCAATATGGAGATCTAGCAGCATGGAATGGCAAGCTCGAGGAGTACCAAAAATTTGCAATGGCCTTCTTCGCTTGATCGTGGACATTCTTCCTCCATCCTGTACTCTCAAAAGTGGTCTATGATCCTGGTGTAGTACGAGGTTGGAAGAAACCATCAATGTTTCCTCCACCTTTGCTTGGGCCACGTGTTGTAGAAGGTGTTGATCCAGATTCCCTAAAACCCCCATGCCCACCATCCTCCTCATCCAAGTTATTCCTCTTCACACTTGCAGAATTAGAACCTGTTTCAACTTCGGTTCTTGCTTTTTTGGCCTTATTCTCAGCGATACCATGTAGAGCTTGTTTTGCCTAATATGTGACATCTGCAGGGCAATCTGCACAAATGGTGGTGTTATTACCTGGTTCTTTTGACAAATGCCATTTGAATCGATAAATTCCACCACCGAGTTCATCCTGGCACCAATTGCATTTAACCTTTGCACTACCATCAATTGGTGTGCAATGTGTCCACGCAAAGTCTTTTTGACGTGGCATTGTGATCACTGATCAAGAATGAAATCTGCAAAAGCATTTTATTTCTCTAAGATAAAATTGAAATTTGATAAAATCTAAAATAACCAGCTAATTTTTTATGAACTATTGATTATATTTTATTATTTAGTTTTACTATTTAGTAATTTACTGTATTTTTTAATACACTAAATATTTTTAAAATGATATAATAATAATAATTAATTAATATTAGTTAATGATATTTGTAAAATAATTAATTAGAAAGCAATAATACAGTAATATAAGCCTGTAATAAGGATGGTCATTCAACTGAAGATTGTATCATTGGCTCCAAAGGAAAAAGGGTGGAATTTTCCCTTGAGGATGCTACGGCTAAATTCAGGGAAAGCGAGAGGATAACCCAAGAACAGAAGGTTATGACTGTCGAGGCTTCACCCTCTTTGACAAAGTATCTGAATCATTTGGAGAAGGCAAAACCAAATGCATCTATAAAAATCGTTGATTGTGATGCAAACCTTCAGGTCAATAGCCAGATCGTTGTTACAAATCTAATGGAAGTGGCTATTGACAAGATGGAAAAAGTCATAGAGACTTTTGAGGGGGTTAACAAATCTCTGTCGGCCTCTGGGAAGGATGGAATAGCTGATGACAGGTTTGGAGATCAGCACACCGCAGAGGGTGAGAAACTGGTCTTTGAGGAGGAGACAGTCAACTCGAGTGAGGAGGATGAGGACAACGAGTGGGGTTTTCTGGATGATGAAGACATAATAGCTACCAGAACCATCGACCAATCAGACACACAGATGTCTGTGGCACATATTGGGGAAAAGAAGTCAAGAGGTAGGAAACCGAATAGTGTCAGGATTGCAATAGCTGGTAATGCGAAAGGGCAGAGCAAACTCAAAGTAGGGAAGGGGAGCACCCTTCCTGAAGACCAATGAAAATCATCAGCTGGAATGTCAAGGGATGTAATGCCCCTGACAAGAGGCGCTTGATCAAGCGTGCGCTTGATCAATTGAAACCGGATGTAGTGTGTTTGCAGGAAACAAAAATGAACTTGGAGGAAGCAAAGTCTTTACTAAAGCTGTGGAGGTCGTGGTCAGGGATTTTTTCAAGTGCAAGAGGAGCGTCGGGGGGTTTGGGGATTCTCTGGAATCCGGGTAGCCACGCCGTTGAAGAAGTAGCTTGTTCCCATTCCTGGCAGGTGTGTAAGGTTCATTCCTTTCGTCCAAACAGTGATTTTTTCCTCATTAACGTGTATGGCTTGTCCAAACTGTGTCGTCAATCTGTAATATGGAAACAACTTTCAGTTATCGTGCAAAACCTGTCAAAGGAGTTAGTGGTGCTAGGTGGCAATTTTAATGCCACCTAAGAATTGGCGGATAAGAAAGGTGGAAAGATGGGTATATCGTCTTCTCAATTGGTTTTCCAACATTTTGTAGTTTCAAATGGCTTAAGAGAAGTGAAAACAAATAGCGGAGCTTTCTCGTGGTCTAATCGGAGAGTGGCAGAGGAACACATTGCTGAGAAACTATACAGATTTTTCCTAGCGGGGGACTGGGCAGAGAAACCATTCCTCTTTGAATCTGACATCAGACCTATGGTGGCTTCTGACCATTTTCCTGTGGAACTGATTGTTGCTAGTGATGGCCCTCTGATTAGATGTCCTTTTAAGTTCGAGAAAATGTGGTTGCGTGAGGAGACTTTACGAGGCTTGATCACTTCATGGTGGACTAATGTTCCTGTGTCGAGAGGAACTCTTGCCTTCAGATTTTTCAAAAAACTGCAATTTATCAAAGAAAAGCTAAAGGAATGGAATAGACTCAGTTTAGACAACATTTTCGCTGATAAAGCAACTCTTGAAGCAGATCTGATAGAATTACAAAAAGTTATAATGGAACAAGGCATGACTGCTAAGACCTTTAGAAAGGAAAAGGACCTGAAGTTTAGATATAACGAAATTCTAGCTAGAGAGGAAGTTTTTTGGCGCCAGAAATCTAGAGAATGCTGGTTGAAGGAGGGGGACAAGCATACGAAGTTTTTCCATAATTCAGTTAAGGCAAGAAGATCTTGGAACAAGATCACATCGATTAGAAGCAGTGACAATGTCTTTTTGGACAAGGCTGAGGAGATTAATAGTGAAGCAGTGGGTTTCTTTAGTAATCTTCTGAAGAAGGATGAAGCTCTAATGAGGACCAACAAAATACTGTCTTAAGGGTTATCCCCTGTGTAATTTCTGAAACACAAAACCAGATGCTATGCAAGCCTATTCTCTTGGAAGAAGTCCGGCGTGCTGTCTTCTCGATGGTTGGGGATAAAGCCCCAGGGCCGGATGGTTTTCCTGCCTTCTTTTATTAGAAATTTTGGGATGTGGTGGGACACGAAGTGTAGGAAGTGGTTGAAGAGGCTAGATCGAGAGCATGGATAGCCAAGGAAATCAATTGCACTATGCTTGCTTTAATCCCAAAAGTTGAAAAACCCTCCTCTTTTGGTGATTTCAGGCCGATCTCACTTTGTAACACTCTTTACAAAGTGGTGGCTAAGGTTATAATGAATAGGCTGAAACCTATCCTTCAGTCAATCATATCTGAAGAGCAAAGCGGGTTTGTCCCTGGCCGCTCAATAGTTGAAGGTATTATTATTGCTCATGAGGCTATCCACACTGTGAGAAAAGCAAAAGTGGACAGAATGGTGGTCAAACTCGATATAAGGAAAACCTATGACATGGTTGACCGGGATTTTCTATTGAAAGTCTTGGAAAAATTTGGTTTCTCGGAGCACTGGAGAAACTAGATTAAAGCTTGCATTGATGGGACGTGGATGTCTGTCTTGGTCAATGGCAGCCCACAAGGTTTTTTTCGATCTTCAAGGGGCCTTCGCCAAGGTGACCCCCTTTCTCCCTTTTTATTTATCATTATAGCTGAGGTCTTGGGGAGATTAATCAAACAGCAGTGTGACCTGGGGCTATGGAAGGGAATCCGAATTGCTGCAGGTATGTTACCAGTGTCGCACCAACAGTTTGCAGATGACACCATTTTGTTTGGTGTTGCTTCATTGAGGGAAGCAAGGGTGTTTAGGAGAATGATTGACTCTTTTTGTGCAGCTACGGGTCAACAAGTGAATTGGGCCAAGTCGGATGTCTTCTTTTTCAACACTGCTCTAGAGAGACAACGTGAAATTCTCAGAATTTTGGGTGTAAAACTAGGGACCCTTCCGGGAAGGTTTTTGGGCACCCCCTTGTTTGGAGGCCCGAATAGGGTAGGGATGTGGCATAAATTGCTGGACTGCTGCATTAGTAGACTGGAGGGTTGGAAAAGTAGATGGCTCACTTCGGCAGGCAGGCTTCTACTTCTGAAATCGGTCCTTTCTGCTATTCCTCTATACTCTATGATGTGCTTGAAAATCCCAGAGAAGATTGTTAGGTGCATCAATCAAGGAATGCGGAAGTTTTTTTGGAATGGTAAGAACAAACAAGACAAAATCCCTTTGATGGCTTGGGAGAAGGTTTGTCAACCCAAACATTCAGGTGGTGTAGGGTTGAGGAATTGGGGTTTGCTTAATGAAGCGATGGGTGCTAAACTAATATGGCAGATTTACACAAAACCAGAGCAAAAATGGGTGCAGATTTTGAAGCATAAATATTTGGACTCTATCTACAGGGAAAGGATCTTCACAATGCGCGTTTTGCCGCGAGGCTCTGCCATTTGGAACTTTCTCACTTCTTGTAGGAAAGTTATCACAGGCCACCTTACTTGGATGGTAGGTGATGGTAAAAAGGCGAACTTCTGGTCGGATTCATGGGAAGGAAGACCTGCTCTGATGGGTAGGCCAAGTACTATTGAATTAAGGCAAGTGACTGAGCAACATTGGGGATCTAAAGTCAATGACTTCATTGCTAAGTCTAGGACTAATGGTGTAGAGGAATGGACTTGGAAGGATGTGGGGGATCTCCCACTTAATCTTGAGGCACGTACCATATTGACTGATATGGAGGCTGATGAGGAATGGCCGACCAAATTGTGTTGGAGTTCCTGCTGCCTTCCAAAAGCTGGAGTCTTTACCTGGCTTGTTTTGAAACAGAGGATTTTAACTGGGGATAGGCTTAGTAGACTGGGTTTTTGTGGACCTTTTCAGTGCACCCTGTGCAAAGCTGAAGCTGAAACTTTAGACCACTTACTCCTTAACTGTGTTGTGGCCCAATCTGTTTGGGAATTTCTTCTAGGGAAGCTAGGATGGGAAATCCCCCTTCCGAACAAGGTGGTGGATTTACTTAAGGCTGGTCTGTTGCTAGCAGGAAATCAGTTTTCTCTAATATCTGGATTGTCTCACCCTCATTGGTGGTGTGGGAGCTCTGGAAGGAGCAAAATAGAAGAATTTTTTAGGACAAAGTAGAGTCGAATGAAAGCTTGTGCTCAAGGGTTGAAAGGGCTATTTCTGAAGTAGTTTCTTCGGGGACGATGCAACACAATTTCTCTAAGCATCCTTTTTGTTTGTCAGATAAATCTTTTCAGTCACGATGGCCTTTGCTGCACTATAGACCTGCCAATGGGTCCTGTGGGTTTAATCCCTTGTTTAGTAGCAAAGTGCAAGAAGATGTGGTCTCAAAAGTGTCGGACCAGGGTTGGATCAAGGTCAATTTCGACGGAGCCTCACGGGGAAATCCAGGAATCTCTGGAGCGGGTTGTGTGGCGCGAGATGAGGAAGGGCAAGTGATGTTCAAAGGGGCTCGCAGGCTGCATGATGGTTCTAACAACGAAGCAGAGGCACAAGCTGCTTTGTTGGCTATTGAGCTAGCATCTAATATGAATGTCTCACGAGTACACATTGAAGGAGATTCGCAGGTGGTGGTGAATGCTCTCATGAAGGGCTCTACTCCATGCTGGAGGATAAATAAATACATATCAATTATCAGTGATAAATTGCGACTGTTCCAAGATTTTCGGATATCCCATATCCGTAGAGGTGGTAATGCTCTTGCAGTTTTGATGTCCAACAGGGGTGCTGAGTTGGACCTCTTTGTTACAAGGTGGTGGAAGGGGAATGATGAAGTGGTTAGATGGCCTTAGCTGTTTTTTCACACACACGGCTAGTCAATTTTGGTGGGACAAGGGATACAAGGGCCCTGCAAGACTGTTGAATTCCAGGATTTTGGTCCAGGCATTGGTTGTTGTGGCGTGCGTTGTGGACGAGAGTGTGCTATGGCTGTGAGCGTGGACAAAACGGGTGTTGTCCTGTTTCCTTGACGCCCCTGCACTCCGGCCTCTATTGTTTGATATCCTCCAGATGTGGGTGTTTGGCCTTTCAGGCCTTTGTGATTAGTTTTTTGCCGTCCATGAAATTGCACAGGGGTTTAATCCCTTCTGTGTTTGCCTTTCTATTATGGCGCCTCCTCAGTTTTTTGGGGGGGATGGTGTTTCTCTACTGGCCCTGTCATTGCTTCTAAGATTGACAGCTTTGTAACTTGTTTTGGATGTTTTTTGTTGGCGTGGCAGTTTGGGGTTACTGCCTCTCTCTGATCTCATTTACTTCTTGAACTTTTCAATAAAATCAAACTTTTATCGATCAAAAAAAAATAATAAAACTAAATAAATATATTTAAAAATAATACAATATTTTTTATTTAGTATATTATTGATTTTGAATTAAATTGAAAGTATTTAAATTTTAAATTAATAAATAGAAAAAAATTATAAATTTATAATAGTAAACTGTAAAATAATGAAAATTTTTAACAATAAAATCAAAATGCATTTAGGAAAAATGAAAACCTACCTCAGGACGAAAGAGCCGAACTGCAACAAACAATGGCGTCTACCTCAACAAGAAGAGCCGAACTCTGCAACAAACAATGGCGTCACTAGAAGAAATGGCCGCTTTCAAATTCGTCCTGAGCGCTGAAGTCGACCGCCGTTGAAGAAGAGTCGAACTCTGCAAACAATGGCATCGCTAGAAGAAAGGGACACTTTCAAATTCGTCTTGAGCGCTGAAGTCGGCTGCCGTCGTTTTTTCAACAATCACTTTACAATTTTGCGTCATTTTAGGGTTTTTTTTGGCGAGAATTTATTAATCACGTTTTTTTACATATTTAAACACGATTTAAACGCGTTTTAATCGGGCAATAAGTCGTTGACTATTGTCAACGATTTTTTGAAAAAAAGGGGGAAAAAATCGTCTCGAGTGCCGACTAAATGAAAGTCGCAATTAATCGCGTTTTTTTCCAGATTTATGCTTCTTTGCTATGAACATTTCATAGACTCTCAACATTACATCTGCTAATGTTGACCTGAAGTTTCCAAAGCTTTGTACTATCCTCTTGCAGCAGGACTATTGGAAACAACAGTTTGGTAGTAGTGCATCCTCATCCTCTATAGAGCAAGCTTTTGCAACTAAAACCCAGTCTAAAAACAAAGGGAAAGGTCAGCCTTCGCAGCAGAAAGGCTCTAGTAAACCTCCGAGCAGCCCTCAGAAAAAGAACATTCAATGCAATTATTGCCACAAGTATGGACACATGAAGAAGGATTGTCGTCTCCGTTTGGCTTCTGAACAGAAGAAGCAAGGAGGGTCTCAACAGAAAGCGAATGTTGCCAAGCACACTAAGCAAAAGGAATCTTCCTTTTACGCTCTTATGGCTAAAAGGCCTACAGATCATGTGAAGTCTTCTGCCTGGTATATTGATTCAAGTGCCTCACATCATTTCACTCATCGGCGTGACTGGTTCACAAACTTTTCTCCTTGCAGTGACTCAGTTATTTTTGGAGGAGGTGAAGAATACACAATTGTCGGTATGGGCACTGTTTAGATTTAGTATGGTGGGAGGAATCTTATATTCCTCAACGTATACTATGTTCCTGACATGGAACTAAACCTTCTCTCAGTCAACCAAATCATGTGACATTCTCCTTAGACGGATGTGGTATTCAATATACACAAATGTTCTATTGTTGATTGGGAGACTCGCACCACGGTGGCATTTGGTATTGAGGATTATGGCCTATACAGGCTTGTGGATACAGGTGATTCTCCGAAGTTAGCCATGGCAGCCAGAAACATTGCTATCACCAGTCTTTGGCATCAACGGTATGGGCACTTAAATGTGCACTATCTCTCTCAGCTTCCTCAGGAGGGACTTGTAGCTGGTTTACCTAACATTTAGACTCAACATCATGGCATTTGTGGCACCTGTCAGGCTAGGAAGCAGCATCAGACACCATTCACAGATGGTGACTCATGGCGAGCTTCTAAGGTACTGCATTTGGTTCATGCTGATATTTGTGGGCCAATGACTACACCCTTTGTTACACATTACAAGTATTTCTTGCTTTTTGTTGATGATTTTAGTAGGAAAATGTGGGTGTAATTTCTTAAATAGAAATCAAAAGTGTTTAATGTATTTCAAAAGTTTAAGGCCTTGGTAGAAAAAGAGTCTGGTTGTTGCATAATCACTCTTAGGTCAAATAATGGGGGGGAATTATGTTCTTCTGCATTCTTCAACTTTTGTGATACACATGGAATTAAACTCCAGTCAACCACACCCTACACTCCTTAGCAAAACGGTGTTGTAGAGCAGCACAATCGTACAATTGTTGAGATGGCCCGCTCCATGTTGCAACACAGGAGTGTTCCTAACAAATTTTGGGAAAAAGCAGTCTATACTGTTGTCTATCTCCTTATTCAGTCTCCTACCCATGTCGTTAAGGGGAAGACTCCTGAGGAAGCTTGGACTGGTTGCAAACCCAAGATCAGTCATTTGAAAAAAATTGGCTCTTTAGCATATCTATGGATTCCAAATGCCAAGCACTCAAAGTTGGATTCCAACAGTCAAAAACTTATGTTCACAGGGTATAGTGACAAACATAAGGCTTACCAATTGATTGATGTAGACACTAATCGTCTCATCTACAGTCGGGATGTTGTCTTTGATGAAGAACGAGGACTGTTTCATCTTTCCTCGCCTGCTGAACATTTTGAGGATCAACCTTTGAAGGCTTCTAATTTGGGTGTTCGTCTTCTGTTAGGTTCACCTGATGGGAGGGATGACGAAGACGCTATCTTTGATGATGCTCAACCTAATTTTCCTCTGGATGATATTGATATTCCACCTGCTGAACTTGTTCCAAGACCACAACCAATTCCAGCTCCTCCTGTTACATCCGATGTTAGCACTTCTACTCTCCAGCCTAAATGGTGGGCTAAGACTATCAGTGGGCTAGTCCTTGCCTTAGCAGCCCAGTTTTGTTGGAAAGTCCATCAGATGGACGTTAAGAGTGCTTTCCTCAACGGTGAGTTGAAGGAAGAAGTCTACATGACGCAACCTTCAGGGTTCAAAGTTGTTGGTCAAGAATACAAGGTGTGTAGATTAGTCAAAACACTCTATGGCCTGAAACAAGCTCCTCGGACTTGGTACATCAAGATTGACAAGTATCTCACAGATCATGGCTTTCAGAGGAGTCCATCTGACTCTAATCTGTATGTCAAACATACTGGTAGTGATATACTTATTGTTGTTGTCCATGTGGATGACCTGATCTTTACTGGCAGCTCGGCACATTTGATCATTGAGATCAAACAAGATTTGTGCAATACATT
Source organism: Sequoia sempervirens (assembly GCA_007258455.2). Taxonomy (NCBI): domain Eukaryota; kingdom Viridiplantae; phylum Streptophyta; class Pinopsida; order Cupressales; family Cupressaceae; genus Sequoia; species Sequoia sempervirens. The sequence goes on along the minus strand of VDFB02294301.1, from coordinate 7,597 downwards.
TGACATGACAGATTTGGGACTTTTGCATTACTATTTAGGTGTTGAGGTTTGGCAAACTAAGAACAGTATCTTCATCTCCCAATCCAAATATGCTCGAAGTCTATTGGATAAGTTTTGCATGCAGGATTGCAAACCTGCCTCCACACCCATGGAAAAAGGGCTCAAGTTGTCAGCTAAGTCAAACTCACCGATAGTAGATGAATCATTGTTCAGGCAACTAGTGGGCAGCCTCATCTATCTCACTACCACTAGACCTGAACTCAGTTTTGTAGTGAGCTACATTTCACGATTCATGACAGCCCCCAAGGCTGATCATTGGGTAGCAACGAAGCATGTGCTGCATTATGTGAAGGGCACTTTTGATTATGCACTCTTGTACACTCGAAGTCACGATCTTAGACTCAGTGGTTTCACAAACTCAAATTGGGCAAGTTTGGTTGATGACAGAAAATCAACATCTGGGTATGTGTTCAGTTTGGGATCCAACGCAGTCACATGGACTAGTAAGAAGCAGTAGGCAGTGGCTCTCTCCTCAATAGAAGCAAAGTATCGGGGAGCAGTTAAAGCAGCTTGTTAGGCAGTTTAGCTTCGCCGGATGCTTGCAGATATGCAAATATCTCAAGCAAGTCCGACTCCCTTGTTTTGTGATAATCAAGGAGTTCTCAAACTTGCCAAGAATCCGATCTTCCATGAAAGAACCAAGCATGTGGAAACTCATTGTCACTTCATCAGAAAGCTTGTTGAAGACGGATCAATTCAGTTGTTGTATGTTCCTACAAAGGATCAAACAGCAGATATCCTCACCAAGTCCCTTAGTCCAGATAAATTTGCAAAGTTCAGGGGGTCTCTTGGTGTAGTTGATAGATTGACCATTAAGGAAGGGTATTAGAATATTATTTTATGCTATTTTTAGTTAATGGTCAATTATGTAATTGCTTGTAAATATTTTGGTAAGATCGTGTTTACAATCTTTTGCAGTTTCTATTTTAGAAACTTGCCTTCTTTGTACATTTTGTAAACTATTTATTGAGCACATTGCTCATTGTAAATACATCAAGTTTTTACCAATTACTTTGCGTAATACATTTTGGTTAAAAAACCTTGTTCTTCCTCAAGCTAATGGCTTCCTACTACCGCCCAAGACAAAAATCAACAAATAGAAATATAGAGAGCACAAATTTTTGGGTTTTTTAGTTAGGATTTTAGATTTAATGTTGGGAATTGTTGAGGAAGAGAAAGAATCTTATCACAATCTGATGTAATCAAGTTTGAAAGCTTGGGTGCAAATTCATTCCAAGGAGTTTGGCATACATTTCAAAAACAACTTCGCACTAACAACTAACAACCAGACTAATGTTCTTTCCAGCCGGAAAAAAGATTGCCAGTCTAAGACAATATTTCTAATTGTTTTTAGACTTTGATGCTCACTGTAAAAGCCTATCACCTAATTACACAGAGACAAAACAAGGAATAGTGAGGACAACATACAAAATTTGCAAAGATCTAAGTGAATAAGAAAATAAAGCTATATGTAAGGATTGTTGTCAAATGCTTAAAAAAGTGCATTTGCACAAAGAATGACCCAAATTCAAACCAGCCCACTACAAGAAGGTGATCCATAATGTGTGGGAAACATGAACATGTGATAACACATCTATGATTGGGACCTATTCCTCCTTGAGCCAATCTTGGCCCAAAGATGTTTGTAATGTCCCCTTCTGGTAAATTCCTAGTTTTAGGCCTATAAAACAATAATAACCACTAAAAACTGATATTAGCAATAACAAGTATCAACTTTGCGAAATATTCAAATTAATATGTAAAATATTATAATCTTGAGAACAATACATCATAGCTAAAACATCACAATAGTTAGATCTATAGTTCATGGCATCATCAACATTTGAATTCAAAATATTTTAAAATCATTAAAGATTATTCCAAGGCATATTCTATAGCCAACCATATTAAGAATTCACTAGAAATGTTTGCAAACGGCAATCTCAAGGATGGTTATCCTTGTATTGTGAGAGCATGTGTGGATCCTCATCCATCGATCTCGGGGTGGCATATTTGAGAAGACCCTCAAGCCTGGGAGCAATCATCCGCCTCTTGGCACACAAACATGGTAGGATCTCAAGTCCACTCCATCCCTTAGTCCACCATGGGGGCACTCCATCCTCCTTGATCAAGCCCAGGAGCACTCATTCGCCTCGTGGCCCACAAACACTCCATCTCGAGGAGGTGTGCTTGATACGATGCATGAAGACTACCTTCCTTAACAAGCCCAAGAGCACTCATACGCCTCCCGACCCACATGTGCTCCATCTCGGGGTGGCGTGCTTGATGAAGAAAAGGCCAATACTTCATCTCTCATGAACTCGGAAGGTTGATTAGCCTCCCTATTTGCAAATACTTCTATAAATTTAAAATAGATTGCTAAAGGAATCTACTATATTAATTGGTGATAAAATATCATTATGCAATTATAATACATATACATATATATAGTTATTCAAATTTATATTCCAAAACTTACTTCCCAATAATATCCTTGCTAAAAACAATATTTATTTCCAATAGATCTCTTATAGATCTCTTATATTGGTGATAAAATATCATTATGCAATTATAATACATATACATATATATAGTTATTCAAATTTATATTCCAAAACTTACTTCCCAATAATATCCTTGCTAAAAACAATATTTATTTACAATAGATCTCTTATATTCCAATTTCTTATTTCAACTTTATTCTAATCACCACTTGAGCCTACCCCAAAAATATGAACTCCCCTTTATATCTTCATATCTTCATGAAATGATGCCTGGAATATAGATCTCCTTTCCAAAGGTTATGACTTTTTGTTTAAACTTAATGTTGTTTTAATTTATTCCCAAGCGCTATTTCAGCATTTTGTTGAAATTGAATGTAATAACCTACATACTAAACTGAAATATGGTAATAATAAAACAAGACACCAAGAATTGACAAATTGCTGTAGAAACAAGTAGTTAAATTTCATTGTTTCCAACCTCTAAAATTAATTATTAATAATAATATCATTATCTGTTCTTAAAATTGATTCTTATACAAGAAAACTGGCAGCTTGTGATTCATAAAGCACCGGTTAATAATGTTTTATGTTTTTTGGGGATTGTTGCCATTTTCTTAGAAATATGCAAAGCAAATCTTGGAAGGGGGAAAGATCAAGAGCCCAACCAGGACCAAAGGACATATAAAAACATCACCTCTGCGGTTATCTTGGGCAGTTGTACACCATTTTAGCAGCATAGTAGATTGTGGAAGAATTAATTGCATAGCAGAGTTGAGAAGAATGTGTATAAGTATTATACAACAGAGCACAAAAGGTCTGTTTACCCCATTCATGAACTATTTCTCAGGAATTTTGCATTTCTGAAATTGATCGGAATAGAAGCAAAGAGACAAAGTCAATTTCCATGATGCACAATTTTGACGTATCGAATTTCTCCAGGGCACCACCTGTACCAACTGACATGTGCATGATGAGCACACAAATATACTGAGAGGGGGGAAGGGGGGGTGAATCAGTATATTAATGAAATTTTCTACCCTCTCTACTTGAACGTCAAACTCTAAACAATATCAACTATGCAAGAAAATAGCAGTATGAACAAGTTGACTACAAGATTTTACGTGGAAATCCTTGAGGGTGAAAACCACGGTACAAAAATTATGTACTTTATAATAGAAATGGATTTACAATGGTGTAGGCTTCAACCTACTAGAGGCACCAACCTCTTACTCAAATATGTAGGCACCAACCTACAAGGAGCAGCAACTCCTTGCAAGGCACCAACCTCGGCTCTCTTGACTCAAAAACTTCAAATGTAGATAAGATCTTTCACTAGATCTGCTTCATGAATCAATCTATCTCTCCTTTGTGATATATGTTCTTTTGAACTCACACAAAAGATACTTCTGCAATTACACTTTAAAACTCTACACACCCACTTTCAAATCTGAATTTGAATATCAATTTTATATGTTTCCCATACATTGCACCCTTTTGGTGGAGGAACACATCATTTAGAAATCTGTACTTTCACCTTTAAAATTTGCCTCTTCATAAAATTGTACCACTTCAATCTGTTTTATCTTAATTACACCTCTTCAATTTTAATGAAACTCTACCAATGGTAAATCGTACCATTTCAACAGTTTTATTTTCTTAACAAAAATCTGAAGTCTCCCCTTTATTTTTATTACATGGATCGCATCACTTCATAAAGAATCGCACCTTTTTTAAAAGTGAATAAGACAAATTTTGTCTTCTAGTGGGATGAATAAGTCAGCCACAAAAACTTTAATCGCTGCCTTAAACTTATCGTTGCTACTTTCCTTAATGCTATTTGATGCACTTTTGTCTTTTTCTACTTTTGTCTTACTTGTTTTTGCCTTCATATTATTTTTGTCTTTTCTGTCTCATTCTAATTTGATTTTTGCCTCATTCTAATTTTGTCTTAGTTTATTAATAAACACGAGAATATAAGAACTGCTTTATAGCTAGTGACTGCTATCCTGTTTTATCTTCATTGCCTTCTCTAACAGTAATCGTTGCTTTCTTAATCTTTGAAGTCTGTTCCTTAGCATAGACCATTGTATTTGTATTTATATGTCTTCAAATTGCTGCCATCAGTTAATACATTAAAATCTATCTTGGGGCAATGATAATTGTTGCCATGGAAATCATATTCATTTAAACTCATTTGAATCTTCTACGTTCTTGGCTTGACATCAATGACAATTTCCAACAGTGCATACTGTAGTTCTGTTTCTTTACTCTGTTTTAAAAGTTTCCATTTGCTGTAATGAATGTCTAGAATTATATTTGCTACATCATTTCAACATAGTTTTTGAATGCACTGCAACAACAATTAGATTTCAGCTATGTTCCATGGTGTTTCGGGGACGGGGACAGGGGGGATGGCAGGGAATGGGTTTCGGGGACAGCAGTCCGAGGGCAGATTTTTGGAGACAGCGGGGGAACGGCGATATAGGAATTTTTCTAGATATATATATATGAATTTTTGAAAATATATTATATAGAGAGAGAGAAAGAGACCAATTTGAAATATCAAATATGTGCAGTATAACAACGATATAACAGCAGTATAACAGTGATATAACAGCAGTATAACAACAATATAAAGATAAAGGTAAACACTAACAGCAATGCCAATAACTTAACAGCAGTATAACAGCAGTATAACAGCAATATAAAGATAAAGGTAAACACTAACAGCAATGCCAATAACTCAACTATTATATATAAAAGCATTTTGTTCAAGTTTTAAAACTAAAGTTAAATAATATTTATATAATTATATTATAATATTTATAAATGCCATATGTTATATAATCATATTATAATATTTATAAATTTTATTAAATTATAATGTTTCACCTGAAGAACATTTCGAATGGGGATTAAAAAATTATTTGTTTAACTTTTAGTCCTTTACCATTCACAAAATTCACTTCGGGATTAAAATGACTAGACAAAAATCAAAAATCAAAATAATTTTTATTTAATTTAACAAAAATCAAAGCATTTTTTACTTTGACACCAACGGGGACACCTGAGCGTTTCTGATACGTTTGGGGGACTCCTAGCCGTCCCATGGCCATTTCAGGGACGCCTAGGCGTCCCCTTTCATTTTGCAGCCATCCCCTTTTTTGGGGACGCGTTTCCTACCGTTTCCCAGTTTTCCAAATTTGGGGAGTGACACCTAGGGGACGTCCCCTGTCGTCCCCCGGTCCCCAAAACGCCACAGGGGACGGGGACGTAGGGTTTTCCCCAGGGGGGAGGATGCATCCCTATGGAACACAGGATTTCAGCAAATAAATTTATAAAAGATCTGTGTTGGAGAACTACAATTCACATAACTGGTGGAATTTCAGATCAGCTTGTCCATTCTTATAAGTATAGTTGCAATCTGGGTTGAATATTACTGAAATACTCATACCGGATAGCCTAGACCTGGCCCAAGATATCCTAGGGGAAGTATCAACCAGTGTTACCAAAATCTCCAACTAATAGTAAATCTTCCAATTAATCATGATTTTAGCATTATTCCATTTAGATCTGTTTTTTTAAATCATTGCTTAAGAAAACATTGATTTTTCTTAATACTTGGTTCATTTCTCATTTTTCCCAGCTAGGCCTGAAAAATTCCTTGCCAATAAATAGTAGATCTTCCGATTAATCATGATTTTGGCATTATTCCATTTAGATTTGTTTTTTTAAATCATTGCTTAAGAAAACATTGATTTTTCTCAATACTTGGTTCATTTCTCATTTTTCCTAGCTAGGCTTGAAAAATTCCTTGCCAATTAATTATGTTAATGAGTTTAGTGGGATTCCTATCAAACATGGTGAGGACACACCCAAATCAGGATACAGCCAATTTGATTCTGATACGTTTCGTGCAAGTAATTGCAATTGATCTAGCTGCTAAAATTTCAGTCAATTTGTGTACCTTGTCAGAATTACAGTTGCGGAGGTGAGTATAATCAGGGAAAATGCATGGTCATAAGTGATAAACAGTCCAACTAATTGCAAATTTTCTGATTAATCAGAACTTTGGCATTATCCAATGTTTTCAATTTCTTTATTAAATCATAGCTTTGTTTTTTGACTAAAAACATTGTACTTTATAAATGTTAATTTCTTTTCCCATTTAACCAATTTAACTTTTTGAAATCCTTGCAAGTTAATTTAGGAAAACATTTTAGGTATTATTAATATCAAGCATGCATAGGACATCCCAACCAAATTAGGGTAGGTTCCTTCATATTCAGGCACATTTGGTGCAATTTATCCCTTGGATACATTTTTCAAAATACAAAGACAAAAATAAATCAGCTTTTGTTACAAATTTTTAAAATTTCACTATTAAGTTTGCAAGATTGAATTGTGTTTGAAAACAGTTAATCATAGTTACTAATTTAACAAAGCATATTATATAATACCTCTAATTAACAACCATACATTCATTTTTTAATTTCTTCAAGCCTGCCATGAACTCATCCAACCAACTCCATATAAAGACAAATCCTTGCCTGCTTGATGAGATCAGTAAACATACTGCTAAAACAATAAATACCCACAGAGGTAAACATATTTTAGTACTTGTAGCCCTTTAATTAACCTGTTCATCGCACATCTCTCAAAGGCTTCCCTAGAGTAGTTAGACCATTGATGTGCTATTGGTCCAGGGGAATCCACATCATCTTTGGTAGGCCACCCATCTTGATAATTTAGTTATGAGCTCTATAGATATTACAATATCTGCCAAGAGACATGTCAAACCCATGCTCTCCTGGATGGTGTCAGCACTTATAAGTGCTTGGGGCTGTGCTATTATTCAATCTCTTGTGCATTGTGTGATTCCTATAATCCCTAATGTTGTTAGAGACTATTGAGCTCTTAGGCTTGCACAAACTATCTAATCATCTCTCATCTAATGACTTTAGCATTCTCAGCCATGAGAAACAATTCCACGCTACCACCAAACAATGGGGGGAAAAGATTACAAAAGAAAG
>VDFB02294300.1:0-24796 GCA_007258455.2 Sequoia sempervirens | reverse complement strand
TCTCATGAAGGGCTCTACTCCATGCTGGAGGATAAATAAATACATATCAATTATCAGTGATAAATTGCAACTGTTCCAAGATTTTCGGATATCCCATATCCGTAGAGGTGGTAATGCTCTTGCAGATTTGATGTCCAACAGGGGTGTTGAGCTGGACCTCTTTGTTACAAGGTGGTGGAAGGGGAATGATGAAGTGGTTAGATGGCCTTTAGCTATTTTTTCACACACACGGCTAATCAATTTTGGTGGGACAGGGGATACAAGGGCCCTGCAAGACTGTTGAATTCCAGAATTTTGGTCCAGACATTGGTTGTTGTGGCGTGCGTTGTGGACGAGAGTGTGCTATGGCTGTGAGCGTGGACAAAACGGGTGTTGTCCTGTTTCCTTGACGCCCCTGCACTCCGGCCTCTATTGTTTGATATCCTCCGGATGTGGGTGTTTGGCCTTTCAGGCCTTTGTGATTAGTTTTTTGCCATCCATGAAATTGTGCAAGGGTTTAATCCCTTCTGTGTTTGCCTTTTTGTTATGGCGCCTCAATTTTTTGGGGGGGATGGCATTTCTCTACTGGCCCTGTCATTGCTTCTAAGATTGACAGCTTTGTAACTTGTTTTGGATGTTTTTAGTTGGCGTGGCAGTTTGGGGTTACTGCCTCTCTCTGATCTCATTGTTACTTCTTGAACTTTTCAATAAAATCAGACTTTTATCGATCAAAAAAAAATAATAAAAGTAAATAAATATATTTAAAAATAATACAGTATTTTTTATTTAGTATATTATTGATTTTGAATTAAATTGAAAGTATTTAAATTTTAAATTAATAAATAGAAAAAAATTATAAATTTATAATAGTAAACTGTAAAATAATGTAAATTTTTAACAATAAAATCAAAATGCATTTAGGAAAAATGAAAACCTACCTCAGGAAGAAAGAGCCGAACTGCAACAAACAATGGCGTCTACCTCAACAAGAAGAGCCGAACTCTGCAACAAACAATGGCGTCGCTGGAAGAAATGGCCGCTTTCAAATTCGTCCTGAGCGCTGAAGTCGACCGCGTCGCTTGAAGAAGAGTCGAACTCTGCAAACAATGGCATCGCTAGAAGAAAGGGCCGCTTTCAAATTCGTCCTGAGCGCTGAAGTCGGCCGCCGTCGTTTTTTCAACAATCACTTTACAATTTCACGTCATTTTAGGGTTTTTTTTTTTGCGAGAATTTATTAATCGCATTTTTTTACAGATTTAAACACGATTTAAACGTTTTAATCGGGCAATAAGTCGTTGACTATTGTCAACGATTTTTTGAAAAAAAGGGGGAAAAAATTGTCTCGGGTGCCGACTAAATGAAAGTCGCAATTAATCGCGTTTTTTTCCAGATTTATGCTTCTTTGCTATGAACATTTCATAGACTCTCAACATTACATCTGCTAATGTTGACCTGAAGTTTCCAAAGCTTTGTACTATCCTCTTGCAGCAGGACTGCTGGAAACAACAGTTTGGTAGTAGTGCATCCTCATCCTCTATAGAGCAAGCTTTTGCAACTAAAACCCAGTCTAAAAACAAAGGGAAAGGTCAGCCTTCGCAGCAGAAAGGCTCTAGTCAACCTCCGAGCAGCCCTAAGAAAAAGAACATTCAATGCAATTATTGCCACAAGTATGGACACATGAAGAAGGATTGTCGTCTCCGTTTGGCTTCTGAACAAAAGAAGCAAGGAGGGTCTCAACAGAAAGCGAATGTTGCCGAGCACACTAAGCAAAAGGAATCTTCCTTTTACGCTCTTATGGCTAAAAGGCCTACAGATCATGTGAAGTCTTCTGCCTGGTATATTGATTCAAGTGCCTCGCATCATTTCACTCATCGGCGTGACTGGTTCACAAACTTTTCTCCTTGCAGTGACTCAGTTATTTTTGGAGGAGGTGAAGAATACACAATTGTCGGTATGGGCACTGTTTAGATTTAGTATGGTGGGAGGAATCTTATATTCCTCAACGTATACTATGTTCCTGACATGGAACTAAACCTTCTCTCAGTCAGACAAATCATGTGACATTCTCCTCAAGATGGATGTGGTATTCAATATACACAAATGTTCTATTGTTGATCGGGAGACTCGCACCACGGTGGCATTTGGTATTGAGGATTATGGCCTATACAGGCTTGTGGATACAGGTGATTCTCCGAAGTTAGCCATGGCAGCCAGAAACCTTGCTATCACCAGTCTTTGGCATCAACGGTATGGGCACTTAAATGTGCACTATCTCTCTCAGCTTCCTCAGGAGGGACTTGTAGCTGGTTTACCTAACATTCAGACTCAACATCATGGCATTTGTGGCACCTGTCAGGCTAAGAAGCAGCATCAGACACCATTCACAGATGGTGACTCATGGCGAGCTTCTAAGGTACTGCATTTGGTTCATGCTGATATTTGTGGGCCAATGACTACACCCTTTGTTACACGTTACAAGTATTTCTTGCTTTTTGTTGATGATTTTAGTAGGAAAATGTGGGTGTAATTTCTTAAACAGAAATCAAAAGTGTTTAATGTATTTCAAAAGGCCTTGGTAGAAAAAGAGTCTGGTTGTTGCATAATCACTCTTAGGTCAAATAATGGGGGGGGAATTATGTTCTTCTGCATTCTCCAACTTCTGTGATACACATGGAATTAAACTCCAGTCAACCACACCCTACACTCCTTAGCAAAACGGTGTTGTAGAGCAGCACAATCGTACAATTGTTGAGATGGCCCGCTCCATGTTGCAACACAGGAGTGTTCCTAACAAATTTTGGGAAAAAGCAGTCTATACTGTTGTCTATCTCCTTAATCAGTCTCCTACCCATGTCGTTAAGGGGAAGACTCCTGAGGAAGCTTGGACTGGTCGCAAACCCAAGATCAGTCATTTGAAAAAATTTGGCTCTTTAGCATATCTATGGATTCCAAATGCCAAGCACTCAAAGTTGGATTCCAAGAGTCAAAAACTTATGTTCACAGGGTATAGTGACAACCATAAGGCTTACCAATTGATTGATGTAGACACTGATCGTCTCATCTTCAGTCGGGATGTTGTCTTTGATGAAGAACGAGGACTGTTTCATCTTTCCTCGCCTGCTGAACATTTTGAGGATCAACCTTTGAAGGCTTCTAATTTGGGTGTTCGTCTTCTGTTAGGTTCACCTGATGGGAGGGATGACGAAGACGCTATCTTTGATGATGCTCAACCTAATTTTCCTCTGGATGATATTGATATTCCACCTGCTGAACTTGTTCCAAGACCACAACCAATTCCAGCTCCTCCTGTTACATCCGATGTTAGCACTTCTACTCTCCAGCCTAAATGGTGGGCTAAGACTATCAGTGGGCTAGTCCTTGCCTTAGCAGCCCAGTTTTGTTGGAAAGTCCATCAGATGGACGTTAAGAGTGCTTTCCTCAACGGTGAGTTGAAGGAAGAAGTCTACATGACGCAACCTTCAGGGTTCAAAGTTGTTGGTCAAGAATACAAGGTGTGTAGATTAGTCAAAACACTCTATGGCCTGAAACAAGCTCCTCGGACTTGGTACATCAAGATTGACAAGTATCTCACAGATCATGGCTTTCAGAGGAGTCCATCTGACTCTAATCTGTATGTCAAACATACTGGTAGTGATATACTTATTGTTGTTGTCCATGTGGATGACCTGATCTTTACTGGCAGCTCGGCACATTTGATCATTGAGATCAAACAAGATTTGTGCAATACATTTGACATGACAGATTTGGGACTTTTGCATTACTATTTAGGTGTTGAGGTTTGGCAAACTAAGAACAGTATCTTCATCTCCCAATCCAAATATGCTCGAAGTCTATTGGATAAGTTTTGCATGCAGGATTGCAAACCTGCCTCCACACCCATGGAAAAAGGGCTCAAGTTGTCAGCTAAGTCAAACTCACCGATAGTAGATGAATCATTGTTCAGGCAACTAGTGGGCAGCCTCATCTATCTCACTACCACTAGACCTGAACTCAGTTTTGTAGTGAGCTACATTTCACGATTCATGACAGCCCCCAAGGCTGATCATTGGGTAGCAACGAAGCATGTGCTGCATTATGTGAAGGGCACTTTTGATTATGCACTCTTGTACACTCGAAGTCACGATCTTAGACTCAGTGGTTTCACAAACTCAAATTGGGCAAGTTTGGTTGATGACAGAAAATCAACATCTGGGTATGTGTTCAGTTTGGGATCCAACGCAGTCACATGGACTAGTAAGAAGCAGTAGGCAGTGGCTCTCTCCTCAATAGAAGCAAAGTATCGGGGAGCAGTTAAAGCAGCTTGTTAGGCAGTTTAGCTTCGCCGGATGCTTGCAGATATGCAAATATCTCAAGCAAGTCCGACTCCCTTGTTTTGTGATAATCAAGGAGTTCTCAAACTTGCCAAGAATCCGATCTTCCATGAAAGAACCAAGCATGTGGAAACTCATTGTCACTTCATCAGAAAGCTTGTTGAAGACGGATCAATTCAGTTGTTGTATGTTCCTACAAAGGATCAAACAGCAGATATCCTCACCAAGTCCCTTAGTCCAGATAAATTTGCAAAGTTCAGGGGGTCTCTTGGTGTAGTTGATAGATTGACCATTAAGGAAGGGTATTAGAATATTATTTTATGCTATTTTTAGTTAATGGTCAATTATGTAATTGCTTGTAAATATTTTGGTAAGATCGTGTTTACAATCTTTTGCAGTTTCTATTTTAGAAACTTGCCTTCTTTGTACATTTTGTAAACTATTTATTGAGCACATTGCTCATTGTAAATACATCAAGTTTTTACCAATTACTTTGCGTAATACATTTTGGTTAAAAAACCTTGTTCTTCCTCAGGCTAATGGCTTCCTACTACCGCCCAAGACAAAAATCAACAAATAGAAATATAGAGAGCACAAATTTTTGGGTTTTTTAGTTAGGATTTTAGATTTAATGTTGGGAATTGTTGAGGAAGAGAAAGAATCTTATCACAATCTGATGTAATCAAGTTTGAAAGCTTGGGTGCAAATTCATTCCAAGGAGTTTGGCATACATTTCAAAAACAACTTCACACTAACAACTAACAACCAGACTAATGTTCTTTCCAGCCGGAAAAAAGATTGCCAGTCTAAGACAATATTTCTAATTGTTTTTAGACTTTGATGCTCACTGTAAAAGCTTATCACCTAATTACACAGAGACAAAACAAGGAATAGTGAGGACAACATACAAAATTTGCAAAGATCTAAGTGAATAAGAAAATAAAGCTATATGTAAGGATTGTTGTCAAATGCTTAAAAAAGTGCATTTGCACAAAGAATGACCCAAATTCAAACCAGCCCACTACAAGAAGGTGATCCATAATGTGTGGGAAACATGAACATGTGATAACACATCTATGATTGGGACCTATTCCTCCTTGAGCCAATCTTGGCCCAAAGATGTTTGTAATGTCCCCTTCTGGTAAATTCCTAGTTTTAGGCCTGTAAAACAATAATAACCACGAAAAACTGATATTAGCAATAACAAGTATCAACTTTGCGAAATATTCAAATTAATATGTAAAATATTATAATCTTGAGAACAATACATCATAATAGCTAAAACATCACAATAGTTAGATCTATAGTTCATGGCATCATCAACATTTGAATTCAAAATATTTTAAAATCATTAAAGATTATTCCAAGGCATATTATATAGCCAACCATATTAAGAATTCACTAGAAATGTTTGCAAACAGCAATCTCAAGGATGGTTATCCTTGTATTGTGAGAGCATGTGTGGATCCTCATCAATCGATCTCGGGGTGGCATATTTGAGAAGACCCTCAAGCCTGGGAGCAATCATCCGCCTCTTGGCACACAAACATGGTAGGATCTCAAGTCCACTCCATCCCTTAGTCCACCATGGGGGCACTCCATCCTCCTTGATCAAGCCCAGGAGCACTCATTCACCTCGTGGCCCACAAACACTCCATCTCGAGGAGGTGTGCTTGATACGATGCATGAAGACTACCTTCCTTAACAAGCCCAAGAGCACTCATACGCCTCCCGACCGACATGTGCTCCATCTCGGGGTGGCGTGCTTGATGAAGAAAAGGCCAATACTTCATCTCTCATGAACTTGGAAGGTTGATTAGCCTCCCTATTTGCAAATACTTCTATAAATTTAAAATAGATTGCTAAAGGAATCTACCATATTAATTGGTGATAAAATATCATTATGCAATTATAACACATATACATTTATATAGTTATTCAAATTTATATTCCAAAACTTACTTCCCAATAATATCCTTGCTAAAAACAATATTTATTTCCAATAGATCTCTTATAGATCTCTTATATTGGTGATAAAATATCATTATGCAATTATAATACATATACATATATATAGTTATTCAAATTTATATTCCAAAACTTACTTCCCAATAATATCCTTGCTAAAAACAATATTTATTTACAATAGATCTCTTATATTCCAATTTCTTATTTCAACTTTATTCTAATCACCACTTGAGCCTACCCCAAAAATATGAACTCCCCTTTATATCTTCATATCTTCATGAAATGATGCCTGGAATATAGATCTCCTTTCCAAAGGTTATGACTTTTTGTTTAAACTTAATGTTGTTTTAATTTATTCCCAAGCGCTATTTCAGCATTTTGTTGAAATTGAATGTAATAACCTACATACTAAACTGAAATATGGTAATAATAAAACAAGACACCAAGAATTGACAAATTGCTGCTAGAAACAAGTAGTTAAATTTCATTGTTTCCAACCTCTAAAATTAATTATTAATAATAATATCATTATCTGTTCTTAAAATTGATTCTTATACAAGAAAACTGGCAGCTTGTGATTCATAAAGCACCGGTTAATAATGTTTTATGTTTTTTGGGGATTGTTGCCATTTTCTTAGAAATATGCAAAGCAAATCTTGGAAGGGGGAAAGATCAAGAGCCCAACCAGGACCAAAGGACATATAAAAACATCACCTCTGCGGTTATCTTGGGCAGTTGTACACCATTTTAGCAGCATAGTAGATTGTGGAAGAATTAATTGCATAGCAGAGTTGAGAAGAATGTGTATAAGTATTATACAACAGAGCACAAAAGGTCTGTTTACCCCATTCATGAACTATTTCTCAGGAATTTTGCATTTCTGAAATTGATCGGAATAGAAGCAAAGAGACAAAGTCAATTTCCATGATGCACAATTTTGACGTATCGAATTTCTCCAGGGCACCACCTGTACCAACTGACATGTGCATGATGAGCACACAAATATACTGAGAGGGGGGAAGGGGGAGGTGAATCAGTATATTAATGAAATTTTCTACCCTCTCTACTTGAACGTCAAACTCTAAACAATATCAACTATGCAAGAAAATAGCAGTATGAACAAGTTGACTACAAGATTTTACGTGGAAATCCTTGAGGGTGAAAACCACGGTACAAAAATTATGTACTTTATAATAGAAATGGATTTACAATGGTGTAGGCTTCAACCTACTAGAGGCACCAACCTCTTACTCAAATATGTAGGCACCAACCTACAAGGAGCAGCAACTCCTTGCAAGGCACCAACCTCGGCTCTCTTGACTCAAAAACTTCAAATGTAGATAAGATCTTTCACTAGATCTGCTTCATGAATCAATCTATCTCTCCTTTGTGATATATGTTCTTTTGAACTCACACAAAAGATACTTCTGCAATTACACTTTAAAACTCTACACACCCACTTTCAAATCTGAATTTGAATATCAATTTTATATGTTTCCCATACATTGCACCCTTTTGGTGGAGGAACACATCATTTAGAAATCTGTACTTTCACCTTTAAAATTTGCCTCTTCATAAAATTGTACCACTTCAATCTGTTTTATCTTAATTACACCTCTTCAATTTTAATGAAACTCTACCAATGGTAAATCGTACCATTTCAACAGTTTTATTTTCTTAACAAAAATCTGAAGTCTCCCCTTTATTTTTATTACATGGATCGCATCACTTCATAAAGAATCGCACCTTTTTTAAAAGTGAATAAGACAAATTTTGTCTTCTAGTGGGATGAATAAGTCAGCCACAAAAACTTTAATCGCTGCCTTAAACTTATCGTTGCTACTTTCCTTAATGCTATTTGATGCACTTTTGTCTTTTTCTACTTTTGTCTTACTTGTTTTTGCCTTCATATTATTTTTGTCTTTTCTGTCTCATTCTAATTTGATTTTTGCCTCATTCTAATTTTGTCTTAGTTTATTAATAAACACGAGAATATAAGAACTGCTTTATAGCTAGTGACTGCTATCCTGTTTTATCTTCATTGCCTTCTCTAACAGTAATCGTTGCTTTCTTAATCTTTGAAGTCTGTTCCTTAGCATAGACCATTGTATTTGTATTTATATGTCTTCAAATTGCTGCCATCAGTTAATACATTAAAATCTATCTTGGGGCAATGATAATTGTTGCCATGGAAATCATATTCATTTAAACTCATTTGAATCTTCTACGTTCTTGGCTTGACATCAATGACAATTTCCAACAGTGCATACTGTAGTTCTGTTTCTTTACTCTGTTTTAAAAGTTTCCATTTGCTGTAATGAATGTCTAGAATTATATTTGCTACATCATTTCAACATAGTTTTTGAATGCACTGCAACAACAATTAGATTTCAGCTATGTTCCATGGTGTTTCGGGGACGGGGACAGGGGGGATGGCAGGGAATGGGTTTCGGGGACAGCAGTCCGAGGGCAGATTTTTGGAGACAGCGGGGGAACGGCGATATAGGAATTTTTCTAGATATATATATATGAATTTTTGAAAATATATTATATAGAGAGAGAGAAAGAGACCAATTTGAAATATCAAATATGTGCAGTATAACAACGATATAACAGCAGTATAACAGTGATATAACAGCAGTATAACAACAATATAAAGATAAAGGTAAACACTAACAGCAATGCCAATAACTTAACAGCAGTATAACAGCAGTATAACAGCAATATAAAGATAAAGGTAAACACTAACAGCAATGCCAATAACTCAACTATTATATATAAAAGCATTTTGTTCAAGTTTTAAAACTAAAGTTAAATAATATTTATATAATTATATTATAATATTTATAAATGCCATATGTTATATAATCATATTATAATATTTATAAATTTTATTAAATTATAATGTTTCACCTGAAGAACATTTCGAATGGGGATTAAAAAATTATTTGTTTAACTTTTAGTCCTTTACCATTCACAAAATTCACTTCGGGATTAAAAGGACTAGACAAAAATCAAAAATCAAAATAATTTTTATTTAATTTAACAAAAATCAAAGCATTTTTTACTTTGACACCAACGGGGACGCCTGAGCGTTTCTGATACGTTTGGGGGACTCCTAGCCGTGGCCATTTCAGGGACACCTAGGCGTCCCCTTTCATTTTGCAGCCATCCCCTTTTTTGGGGACGCGTTTCCTACCGTTTCCCAGTTTTCCAAATTTGGGGAGCAACACCTAGGGGACATCCCCTGTCGTCCCCCGGTCCCCAAAATGCCACAGGGGACGGGGACATAGGGTTTTCCCCAGGGGGGAGGATGCATCCCTATGGAACACAGGATTTCAGCAAATAAATTTATAAAAGATCTGTGTTGGAGAACTACAATTCACATAACTGGTGGAATTTCAGATCAGCTTGTCCATTCTTATAAGTATAGTTGCAATCTGGGTTGAATATTACTGAAATACTCATACCGGATAGCCTAGACCTGGCCCAAGATATCCTAGGGGAAGTATCAACCAGTGTTACCAAAATCTCCAACTAATAGTAAATCTTCCAATTAATCATGATTTTAGCATTATTCCATTTAGATCCGTTTTTTTAAATCATTGCTTAAGAAAACATTGATTTTTCTTAATACTTGGTTCATTTCTCATTTTTCCCAGCTAGGCCTGAAAAATTCCTTGCCAATAAATAGTAGATCTTCCGATTAATCATGATTTTGGCATTATTCCATTTAGATTTGTTTTTTTAAATCATTGCTTAAGAAAACATTGATTTTTCTCAATACTTGGTTCATTTCTCATTTTTCCTAGCTAGGCTTGAAAAATTCCTTGCCAATTAATTATGTTAATGAGTTTAGTGGGATTCCTATCAAACATGGTGAGGACACACCCAAATCAGGATACAGCCAATTTGATTCTGATACGTTTCGTGCAAGTAATTGCAATTCATCTAGCTGCTAAAATTTCAGTCAATTTGTGTACCTTGTCAGAATTACAGTTGCGGAGGTGAGTATAATCAGGGAAAATGCATGGTCATAAGTGATAAACAGTCCAACTAATTGCAAATTTTCTGATTAATCAGAACTTTGGCATTATCCAATGTTTTCAATTTCTTTATTAAATCATAGCTTTGTTTTTTGACTAAAAACATTGTACTTTATAAATGTTAATTTCTTTTCCCATTTAACCAATTTAACTTTTTGAAATCCTTGCAAGTTAATTTAGGAAAACATTTTAGGTATTATTAATATCAAGCATGGATAGGACATCCAACCAAATTAGGGTAGGTTCCTTCATATTCAGGCACATTTGGTGCAATTTATTCCTTGGATACATTTTTCAAAATACAAAGACAAAAATAAATCAGCTTTTGTTACAAATTTTTAAAATTTCACTATTAAGTTTGCAAGATTGAATTGTGTTTGAAAACAGTTAATCATAGTTACTAATTTAACAAAGCATATTATATAATACCTCTAATTAACAACCATACATTCATTTTTTAATTTCTTCAAGCCTGCCATGAACTCATCCAACCAACTCCATATAAAGACAAATCCTTACCTGCTTGATGTGCTATTGGTCCAGGGGAATCCACATCATCTTTGATAGGCCACCCATCTTGATAATTTAGTTATGAGCTCTATAGATATTACAATATCTGCCAAGAGACATGAAATATGCTAACCAATTTTTTCGAAGGAATAACACAAAATAACCAGCAATAGATGATTGGATTAGCGTTAGCCTCAAATCAAAATCTGAACTTGAATGGAAGATACTGAACTTGAACTGAAGAAACTGAACTTGAATAGAAGAACTACTCAACGTCAAGAATGTGCACTCAAGATCCCACTGAGGGCGAGGTGCTAACATATGACGGAGTCTAGAAATTGAAATTAAGAACTATTAGGCGGATAACCAGCCATGAGAAACAATTCCACGCTACCACCAAACAGTGGGGGGAAAAGATTACAAAAGAAAGCAATTCATCCGCTGCGGCGGGCATCCACAGAACTGTGGGGATTCACCACTTAAGTGGGTACAAGATTTACAAACAACTTTAACCACACTGGCGGTAAACCATCCAGGGGACTTTAATGAGAATTAAATCAAATAGTTGCAGCAATAATAACGGTTAGATTAGTACTACTAATCAGAACCTTACAATTTCAACATGACTGCAAATAAATGAATTACAATGATAGAGAAGTGAGGTATGGATATAAGAATGAATTCTAACAATGTTCATTGCTTTCCAATGACTGAAAAAGTGATTAAACTGGAAACTGATAAATCTGATGCAAATTCCTGAGTTCTGGAAATTTAGAACAGCAAACTGGAAAACAGTAAAATACTCATAACTCACTCATTTCACCTCCAATTTGATTGAAATTTGTTGCAAATGCATCTCAGAAGATAGGCGACCAAACCAGGAGGGAAAAACAGCAGCAAATCGCCTTCATTAATTTTTGGCACAATTCCCAATGCAATGAAAAAGTACGGCCTCCTTGAGAAATCGATTTTGCAATAATAAAATAAATACTTGAAATTAAATTCCAAGTCTTGGAGGAAGTTGGCGCCTAGAGTCAACAAGTTGATTGCTCAAATACCCAGAATGAAAATAAAATCCATCAAATTGCTATGAACAAAAATCAGTTTCAGCTGTGCAAAAACCAGGAAACCAGAACTATGAAAAAACTCCAAAATCTTCAATCTTTGATGCTCAATCTGCTAGTCTGATGTTGAGAAGCAGCAATGTAGCCAACTAGGTGTTATATTGCAAACACGAAATTGGACGAAAGGCTAGGAGGTAGACTTCCTCGAAGCAATATGTCAATTGTCATTTTGACAGCATAACTTTAGCATAATGTTCATGGATGAAAAGCTGGAGCAAAGACCTTCAATAAATAAGAACTCAACATGCCTCTTCAATTGCCTGAGAAGCAGCCCAAGAGACACAGGAGACCCTTCAAATTCCAAAACCATTCAACTTCACAAGGTGGCGTCCCAAAAGGCCTCATAAAAATTCACTTTATTCAAAAATATAAAAGTGGCGTCCTTTTTTCAAGATGATGAAATATTTGAATAAAGACTAATTAAATTTATGATGAAGGCGTACCCCTTCATGGCCCCACTTTAAAACAACTTAAGTTATCTCCTTAGGCCAAGGTGGGGGTCAACAGTGAATTAGAACAAAAAGCCATTAATTAAATATTTTTGCCAACTGAAGACCAAACCAAATTATAACAACTGCTCCAACTGCTAAGGATTAAGAATTGACAACTGCAACTGCCACAACTAATATTTACTAAAAATAGTAAATAATATGAAATGCCACAAAGCTCCAAGCCCAAGAAACCCTAATTTCACCTCATCCCAGTCTACGGGTTCCGGAATAGACTGATGAATTGCCAATGCTGATTACTGATGAGAAGGGGACATTACAAGACATGTCAAACCCATGCTCTCCTGGATGGTGTCAGCACTTATAAGTGCTTGGGGCTGTGCTATTATTCAATCTCATGTGCATTGTGTGATTCCTACAATCCCTAATGTTGTTAGAGACTATTGAGCTCTTAGGCTTGCACAAACTATCTAATCATCTCTCATCTAATGACTTTAGCATTCTCAGGGAGGCATTCCTAAGGGTGTCAGCAGGAAATTGCACCATTGGTCAAGAGGAAAGCTAAGATACCATAGCATCGATGGCAATAAAAAGTAATGGCCTTTGGCTTGAGAAATTGATCATTTTGCAAATCTATATGCGATAGTTCTAATCCATGAAATCACCAACATTTTATAATCAACTTATGAGGGTTTGGCTAAGGATATGAGACTTCAGCCCTTGCTTCAGGCTTACCATTTACATAGATTAAGAGATCATCATGGTTTGTTATCAAGAGATCATGTCACCTGGCTTACAGGTAAACCTAAGGAAAGCATGCAGCAATACTTCACAGAAAACATCAAGAACTTAGATTTAAATTGGCTTCATCATTTTCATTTGCATACATACAGGGACTTATGTCTAAGCTACAGATTTAACCAATTAAATTAGCCACATTGAGATCTTGTCTTAGTTTAAAGACTGACTCGCCAAATCTTTACCTTAGACCAATTATGACATACGCAAGCAAAAATGTTCTGATGTCATGAATTGAATATTACAATACTGGATTCTTCCGAAAGATAACACTATCTTAAGATACATGCAAGTGCTAAAGGCTTTGAACAAAATTTTACGTTCAACAATATCTAATTGACGGATTTAATGCTCTCAACCCTCAGGCCACTAGTTTCAGGTTTTTAACAAGAATCTGACAATCATCTATCTTCACTCCTAAACTAGATGACCTTATGGTGATCGTTGGAAAACTTCAATGTTGATTTTCAATGGTCAACTTCCTCTCAAACCTGCAAAAACTAGAATAGGCTCATTCTAGGTGATTATCATGAGCAATGCATACAATGTAAAAATCATAACCAATCTCGAATCTAAAAAATTGGTCAAGGGATTAAACTTCACCGAAAAAACTCTAAATGTAGATTTATTTGCTCCATGGCCAACCAAGTATCCAGCTACTTTTACACCCAATCACCCTCACAACAAGGCAATTAACGTTGTAGAGGTGGCAGTGAGGTGAATGTCAAGTGACAATCTCTACATCCAACTTGATAATACTAAATTTTTAGTTAGCCCCACCAATGTCGATGGCCCTTACTATCACCTAAGCCAACAATCATCGCATTCCACCACTTAGCCAATCCAAGCCTCAAACTCACTGGATAACTAGCACACACATGCATGCACACATACAAACACATGCAAGTCTCAAACAAATAATAACATTCACAACACTGTCTAGGAGGGCAAAAGCCATTCCAATGGGCCAAAGTCTAGCGAACAAGGACCACCTTGAAGATAAGGCAACACCTCAATATGACAAGGCAACTCTATCTAGTTCTTCAATATGATAGCCAACATCCCAACTCTTCTAGGATGATCGTTATCTAGCTTAAATCATAGACGATTGATAAGTTTTGCTCCCAATAAGTGTGTCATGTCCCCGGATTTGGAACCCTAAAATGTAAATAACAAAGGAAATAAATATATATATAAATAATTACAATTTGAATATTGTTATAATTATAATTATCAGGAGATAATATTATAATTATAATTATCATAAATAATATTTTAAATATTAAAATATAAATATTTAAATAGTAAAACAAATATTGAAAATATCTAAAATTGATAAAAAAACACAAACATAAATAATTGATTAATACTCATCTCTGAAGACGATCAAGGAGACATAGCTGCAATAAGAGTTCAATTCGATTGGGGCTTCCAGTTGATTAAAAGATTAATTTAGCAACGAATATTATTGGGAGAATGCCCAGATCTTCATATAGAAGTCCATGTCAAACACTTAGTCCTAAATCCATGTGCAACATCCACAATAGAAGACTAAGTCGATATGATAATTATAAGTACCATTATCATTGATAAGGGAATGAGTTTAGGATAAGAATTCAAAGACACGTTATTGTTAGGCCTTTTAATTATAAACTATTGCCTGGTGTTTGCGTTAACATACACTAAAGGAAATCGTATTTCCTTGTCATGACTAGCGAAACTCTTCAACACAAGGAAGCATCAGCAGATGAAATATTTCGTTATTTCCAAACACCCCTAATAATGAGCATATGATATCGTTCTGGCCGATAGTAATAAGAGACGCCTAATAATATGATTCACTGAAAATGCTAATATGCAAAGGCAAAGATAGTATGTGCCAGCGCTCAATAATGGAGTTCCAAAGAAATGCACATGTAATCCCATTGCTGATGCCACCACTATGGTAATCGACATGAGGACGTCAATAGGAAGACAAATCATTGCCATCGTGGTCTCTTCTATCACCGAGCCTTTAATTGGCAGAATGTAAAGTCGACATGGGATCACCGTTGTCCCTTTTTGGGGGTCTATACGAGTCAAGGTAGTCGGATTCATAAATTTCTCGAATGATCCTTTCTAATCTATAACATAAAGAAATCCTTTAAGGAATCCACAAGTAAATGTTATGTTGAATCTCATGAGACTATAAGAAAGATTAGCAGCAATTAGGAGAATTAAGGTGCAACGATTAAAGGAATAGTGACTAACATCGATAATTATTAGCGATTTAGTATGAAGAGGTGTGGTTGTTAATAAGGGTCATTTCTTTTATAGGAAGTTACAACCTTTCAACGATGGTGTAAAGGTATATGTATACATTGTATCTTGGAAAATAGAGATCATCAGACATCACCAACTAGTGTATGAAGGAATATTAGAGTGAAGAAGCAACGAGAACAGAATTTATACATATAAAGGTTATCAAGGAGGTTCACTTTATACATATTATATGGCAGTTCCACATACCCAATGGATTTATAAAAGCAGACCTTAAAGGGTATATTTGCAGAGTTCATTAAGGGATATGACAACAGAATAAACCAAACAGAAAATGGTGCAGCAGATTTCTATTCAAAGAGGGGCTTACTCAACTATAAACACTCACAAATCCAAGGTGATCACTTGGAATTGATAAATTTGAGTAGATTTAGGGTTATCCCAAAAAGGGGACATTACAAAGTGGCAACTATACATCTCCACTAAGGCCTACAATTCCCAATCATTCTTGTCACCAACTCACAAACATTTAGCACAAGAACATAACACATCTTGGACTATCACCATGAAACTCACAAATTCATGATTAACACAAACTTATCCCTTGATACACACACACAAAATCCTAACCATAGTTGACAAGCATACATGGACATATAGTGCACAAACACAAGCAATTCATTCACAAGCTATCAATACCAAACTTCTGCCTTGGCATACCTATCATATTTTATCAACACTAGTATCTAACTAGAGCATATGTCTTCTCAGAGCCCTTCTTCACTCCCTTCTTCTCAAATGATCCTCATAGGACAGTTCATACAAGTGTTCGTGGATTCCACAACCTTCTACAAGACTCCTACTATTTATGCACTCTCGTAAGCTATTCCATCTTGGGTTCTATCAATCGATCAAAGCAATTCTTTAATTTCTTCACAATATTTTTTTGGTGTCAAGGAATTATTTATTTTTTGAGACTCCTCATGCTATGCAAGTTTTCAGCTTTGCTTGATTGGTGTAATGTTCCCAAAAACTCAATTTGAATTCTAGCAGGAAGTATTTTGAAAATAGTATTCTTTTTAACACTACATGAATAAATTAGAATAGCTTGTGGAACGACTCATTTGAGTCACGCCTTTGGTAGATTAGAATTTATATTTCATTTTTTATCTTTATTTTGCTTTTTGGCCAACATCCTTGAATCGGCATGACAAATTGGTATATATCTGGTTCGGCTCTCTCATTGGAGGCATCACGGATTTGGGAGTTGTCTCTACTTGGTATGAGGGCATAGCTGCTCAACCAATCCCTCAAGGTGCGTAGCTCGCCTGAGTCATCTCCATGTTCAAGTTCTTTCATAGTTCGTTCAAAACATTCATTGCACTCCATCATTCGTTGCAGGGCATGAAGACTTTCGATCTATAGCATAGTTCTCTAGAAGTCACTGTGAGGCACGATAGGGAACAAATCACTCAGCTATCAGGCCGAGCCCGGCTCTGGCCGTCGCCCATATCCCGTCGTTTGGTAGCCAGTTGAGGCATCACACACACGCAATGAACACAACACAGGGAGACACACGTTTGGGAGAATAGTTTAAGTCAAAAAGACAGCACTCACTTCCCATAACTGCAATTGATGTGAAATTCTGGATCGGGGAACTCTATTGGCAGCTCGCATAGTGGTAGATCTTATTCACAAGCCAGGAATGTGAATGGAAATAACGCTATTTGACATGGACTCTTAAGGCGATCATACGCAGGGAATATTCAATTGTTGTGGCACCACTGAAAAGGGCGACACACTTCTGGTAGTCGTCCATCTTTCAATCGAACTTCCCAGCTCTTTGTGATTTGTTGAATTGATGACATTTACGGGCTCATTGTACACACTAAAAGCAGAAACATTATTTTCATTCAATCTAATATACAACGTTTTGATCGTTCCTGTACCTACTTATGAGAATTGCTTAATCTCTATGTTCGCTTTCAAATGTGATAACCTCTATTTATGGTAATAGAATTCTGCTTAGTTATTATTTCAAATAAAGGTTGGAATTATTTCATTCACTATCATAGAAAATCGGCTTGGAGTCTTTACAGTGGTATCAAAGCCATAAGGCCTACCAGCCTATGGACGAATTCGTATGCAATTGACCCAACAAGATCTTCGTGCTATAGAGCATGAAAGGAAAAAGTTTGAAGTTGCTCAGGGGGTAGGAGGCAAAGGTAAGGAAAAAATGGGAGACAAAGATCATAATGATAAATTGGAAAATTTCATGAAACAACATAACCAAACAAATCAAGCATTGCTGCAAGCAATACAGTCACTCACTACTGCAGTCAACAACATCAAATCAGGATCCAACAGTGATGAGGGAGGGCATTCAGAACGTTCAGGTGGGGAACAAAGCAGAACTTCAAATGGACACACCTACAAGCAACCTCAGCCAAGATTTTTTCCTAAAACAAAGGGTCGGCAATAAGGAGAAGAGCAACGTAGCTATGCGAGCATCGTGCGTGAATACCTAGATTTGGATTAGAACGCACAAGCTGCAATCTCTTTCGATCAGTTTTATAGTGTTAGACAAAGTGATGAGAGACAATAACATGGGAATAGGGATCTCTAGCATAAGATCAGCAAGCTCTCACTATCGACTTTCAATGGTTCGAGAAAGATGACGGCACAATCATGGATACAAAAGTTGGACACATACTTCGCTCTCAGCCCCATGACTGAAGAAGAAGCTATCAAATTCGCCATCCTACACTTGGAGGATTTAGCACATGAATGGTGGCACCATGGTCATGACCCAAGGATTTGGGCAAGTCAATTCATATGCAGACTTCACGCAGAAATTGGTGGAGAGGTTTGACAGAAAAGATCCGGAAGCATACTTTTAGGAACTAACCAGACTGAAGCAAATAGGCACTATGGATGAATATGTTTCAGAATTTTAGAGACTTGCAGTAATGGTGTCTAATGTAACAGATAAGAGGCTCACTTTCTTCTTCATCAAAGGCCTATCCGACTCCTTTCGTGGCTTGGTGAGGGCTTTGGAGCCAACAACTTTGGAAGATGCCATTCGGAAAGCCTTGAATTTGGAAGACTCCACAAAGAAAGGGAAGGCCACTATCAAGAACACACTAGTAGGGCAGCCAAAGAAGCCTTTCATTAAGGCAAATCCACCACCTAAGACCCCTCCTACAAGCCCACATGGTATGTCAAGGAATGAATTGCACAAGAAGGGCTTGTGCTACTATTGCAATGAAAAGTGGAATAATCAACACAGGTACCAAGGGAGAGGACAAGTTTATTACATTGAAGTGGTATTTGATGATGAAGCAAATACTGAAGGGGACAATGAAGAGGACACTCTGGAGGAGCAGCAGGGGCTCGCAACAGAAGGAAACCCAACAGGAAGTACCTTAGCAACACTATCAGGAATACCTTGATATCATTCTTTACAAGTAAGGGGAGTTCTTCGGGGACAGAGAGTAACAGTGCTAATTGATAGTGGAGCTACGCATAACTTCATCGACAAGAGAACAGTGGCTAAATTGCAATTGGCAACAAAAGACTTCGAAGGGTTTGATGTTCTAGCAATTGGAGGAAATGTCCTTCCTTGCACAAAACAAATTCAACAAATGGAGCTGATATTAGGACACAAGATGAAGGAGGACTTCTATGTTGTTGATGTTGGCGACACAAACATGGTCCTAGGAGTGCATTGGTTTCATTCACTAGGAGAATACACCACCAACTACCAAACCATGGAGCTGAAATTCAAGCATGAGGGCAAGGAGGTTGTGCTCAAAGGCCTTCCTAGGAATGGGCCTATGGTGGTTTCGGCCAAAAGAATGGAGCGGTCTTGGGGATCAAGTGACATGGGCAACAAAGTGCTTGATTACAAATACAAGCACACCTAAGGAGGAAAGAGCATTCCCAAGCGACATTCAGGCTGTCCTGGATAAAAAGTGTAAAGTGTTCAAAGAGATACCAGCAAGATTGCCACTAGATAGAGGGTTTCAGCATGTGATGGAGCTAGACAAGGGGTCCAAGCCAGTGATCACCACTCCTTATCGTCATCCACGGATATACAAAGAAGAAATTGAGAAGGCAATCAAGGAGCTATTGGATATGGGGTTTATACGCCCAAGCTCGAGTCCCTTTGCTTCATCGGTGGTGTTGATCAAAAAGAAGGATAGAACTCTCAAGATGTGTATTGATTATTGAGCCCTCAACAAGAAGACAATCAAGAACCGCTATCCTATTCCCAAGATCAATGAATTAATAGATGAACTACATGGAGCAATGTACTTCTCCAAGATTGATTTGTGGTCAGGCTACCATCATATTAGAGTTAGAGAGGAGGATGTTCAAAAGACAGCTTTCAAGTGCCACTACGTGCATATTATGAATTCTTAGTGATGTCGTTCAGGTTAACCAATGCACCTGCTACTTTCCAATCATGCATGAATCAGGTATTCATTCTTCAGTTAAGGAAATTTGTACTGGTTTTCTTTGATAACATCTTGATTTATAGTAAAACATGGGAAGAACATCTGAAGCATATAGAGGAGGTACTTGACATTCTTGAGCGGAATTCATTCTATGCCAAAATGTCGAAATGTGAATTTGGGATGACAGAGATCCTATATTTGGCCCACAAGATCAGCGCCCAAGGGGTTAGTGTGGATGAAGAGAAGATCAAGGCAATCCAGGAGTGGGCTACCCCCAAGAATTTGACACAGTTGAGGGGATTTGTGGGCCTATGTAGCTACTACAGAAGGTTTGTGAAGGGTTTCTCTCAGCTTGCAACACCATTGACCAACTTGACAAAGAAGGGAGCTTTCTCCTGGAGCCCCACAGCCCAACAGGCGTTTGACAAACTCAAGGAGGTAATGAGTTCCTATCCCGTTTTGGCCATTCCTAATTTTTCATCTCCTTTTGTACTTGAGTGTGATGCTTCAGGTGAAGGTATTGGAGATGTCTTAATGCAAAACAGACATCCTATTGCCTACAAAAGTAGAAAGCTCACCAAACCTGAAAGGGCTTTCTCTATTTATGACAAGGAGATGTTGGCTATTATGCATGCTCTTGCTAAATTTAGACAATACTTGGTGTACAGAAAATTTGTGGTGAAAACAGATCATAACAGCCTGAAGTATTTCCTAAATCAGCGAGACTTGAATGATAGACAGCAAAAATGGGTAAGCAAACTTCAAGCTTATGATTTTGATATTGAGTATGTTAAGGGCAAGAATAATGTGGTAGTTGATGCTCTCTCTAGGAAGCCTTACTTTTGTGCTATGACCGATATATCAGCTGATTTGAGGATTGATATTATGGCTAAGTATGCCAAGGATTCATTTGCTAATGACATTTTGGAGGGGAAGATAATTGATGACAGGATAATTGTTGATAGTTGAGGAGCTCATTCTCTACAAAGATCGGGTCTACCTTGTACCTCACTCTAAC
Source organism: Sequoia sempervirens (assembly GCA_007258455.2). NCBI lineage: Eukaryota > Viridiplantae > Streptophyta > Pinopsida > Cupressales > Cupressaceae > Sequoia > Sequoia sempervirens. The sequence continues at coordinate 3,854 of VDFB02294300.1, read as the reverse complement.
GTCAAGAACAAAATCATTAGCTTGCCATGACACCCCTCTTGCTGGTCATCCAGGATTCTATAAGACATACAAACAAGTGAGAGAACCTTTTGCATGGAAGGGATTGAAAAACGATATATTGCAGCATGTAAGGGAATGCTTGGTATGTCAACAAAATAAAACGGAGCATGTGATACCAGTTGCTTGTTGCAGCCCTTACCCATTCCCAGTCAAAAAAGGGAGAGCATCTCGATGGATATCATCACAAGGCTGCCAAGGGTGCAAGGTAAAGATTGCATTTATGTTGTGGTGGACAGGCTCACTAAGTATGCTCATTTCTTTGCCATTACTTCAAAATTTAAGGCACCACAAGTTGCAGATTTGTTTTTCAAGGAAGTATTTAGATTACATGGCTTGCCAAGAAATATTGTGAGTGACAAGGACAGCAGGTTTATCAGCTTGTTTTGGAAAGAACTCTTTCATTTGGTTCACACTGAATTGACCCCTAGTACGAGCTACCACCCTCAAACAGATGGGCAAACGAAGATAGTGAACAAATTGATTGAAGGATATTTAAGGAACTACATTACAAGGCAGCAATCAGCTTGGGTGAAGTGGCTACATCTTGGGGAATTTTGCTACAACACCATAGATCACATGTCTATTGGAATGATACCATTCAAGGCGCTCTATGGGTACGAAGCCACATCCTTCATGGATTTGATCCTTGCAAACATTAGAGTTCCAAGCGCCAGAGACATGATTCAACAGAACGTGGACACCATGAATGCATTGAAGGAAAATCTTCAACGAGCCCAAAATCAGCAAAAGTTATATGCTGATTAGTGAAGGACCGAGAGGGTTTCCGAAGTCAATGACATGCTATACTTGAGGTTGCAACCGGACTGACAATCCTCTCTCAAGCGAAACAGAGCGGAAAAGCTAAGGCCAAGGTTCTATGGACCATTCAAGATCACAAGGAAGATTGGGGAAGTTTCATATGAACTAGAATTGCCACCAAAGATCAGAATACATAATATCTTCTACATTTCATGTTTGAAGAAGGCCTTAGGACAACATATTACACCATCACTGGAGTTGCCACCACTTGATGACGAAGGAAAACTGATTCTCGAACCCAAGACGGTGTTGGACGTAAGGGAGAAACGGTTGAGAAATAAGGTCATTCTGAAGTATTTAGTCAAATGGAAGAACCAACCAACTAAAGATGCTACTTGGGAAGGGGTGGAGATTTTCCAAAATCCTAATTTGAGGTTGCCCAAGGACAAGCAACCAGCTGAGGGCAAGGACTGTAATGTTCCCAAAAACTCAATTTGAATTCTGGTGGGAAATATTTTGAAAATAGTGTTTTTTTTAACACTACATGAATAAATTAGAATAGCTTGTGGGCCGACTCATTTGAGTTACGACTTTGGTAGATTAGAATTTATATTTCATTTTTTATCTTTATTTTGCTTTTTGGCCGACATCCTTGAATCAGCATGACAAATTGGTATATATCTAGTTTGGCTCTCTCATTGGAGGCATCACAGATTTGGAAGTTGTCTCTGCGTGGTATGAGGGCATAGTTGCTCAACCAATCCCTCAGGGTGCATAGCTCGCCTAAGTCATCTCTGTGTTCAAGTTCTTTCATAGTTCGTTCAAACCACTCATTGCACTCCATCATTCATTGCAGGGCATGAAGACTTTCGATCTATAGCATAGTTCTTTGGAAGTCACTGTGAGGCGTGACAAGGAACAAATCATTCAACAATCAGGCTGAGCCCGGCTTTGGCCGTCGCCTAGATCCTGTTGCTTGGTAGCCAGTCGAGGCATCACACACACGCAATGAACACAACACAAGGAGACATGCGTTTGGGAGAATAGTCGAAGTCAAACAGATAGCGCTCACTTCGCGCAACTGCAATTCATGTGAAATTTCAAATCGGGGAACTCTATTGGCAACTCGCATAGTGACAGATCTTATTCATGAGCCAGGAATGTGGATGGAAATAACGTCGCCCAACATGGACTCTTAAGGCAATCATACACAGGGAATATTCAATTATTGTGGCGCCACTGAAAAGGGCGATACTCATCCATCTTTCAATCGAACTTCCCAGCTCTTTGTGATTTGTTGAATTGATGACATTTACGGGCCCATTGTACACACTAAAAGCAAAAACGTTATTTTCATTCAATCTGATATACAATGTTTTGATCGTTCTTGTACCTGCTTATGAAAATTGCTCAATCTCTCGTGTTCGCTTTCAAAGCGATTTTACGAGACGTCCCCCAAAACCCGTGTTTCCTAGAGGGGACGTTTCAGAGACTTGGGACCCAGGGGACGTCCCCTACCAACCCACCACTAGCGCCACCATCCCACCACCAATGTCGCTGTCTCCAAGACACCACTAGGACTTCAAGGATGCTAGGGTGTCCTCAAGACATCTAGGGGACTCCTAGTTGTCTCCAAGATCTATAATTCTTATACTTATACATCTTTTTATAACTATTTTTCAAGTACTATATGTATTTCAGCACCCTGCCGCCCCCCGCCCGCCGATCCCCTCCGTCCCTTCCCCAAACTTAGACCCCCTATCCGCGTCCCAAAGCAGCGCCCGTCCCAGATTCCCGAAACCGTGAACTACTATGTTTCAAATGTGATAACCTCTGTTTATGGTAATAGAATTCTGCTTAGTTATTATTTCAAATAAAGGTTGCAATTATTTCATTCACTATCATACAAAATCGGCTTGGAGTCTTTACAATTGGCTATTTGCCCAGTGGTGCAATCAGGTAGGTAATTGTAAGAATTCCAACTCAATTTCTATGCCAAAATATTAACTTTCCCAATGTTGAATGGATAAGAAATTTAATCAATGATTTGGTTGCAGCTCAGTGGAGATAATTTTGCTAAATAGTTCTATTTGCAAAAGTTAACTCATTGACACAATTGAATTACTCTATATGGCCATTCAATTGTTTATGCAATCAAAGACATCTTCTCAAACATATAGATCCCAAGCAATTTGGCAAATGAAGGAACGAATGCAAATATAGAATTTCAATTTTCAATTTTATTGAAGATTCACAGTCACACCTAATGTACAACTCCTTGCATATGGATATGTTGAAAACAAGGATAGCGTAGATCCTTGGCCAAAAGAGTTGCACTGAACACCCCTTATATGGCAGATTTGTATTTCCTATCAGAGGCAATAATGTTGGCATAATATCACTCAGTTGCAAGACCTTCCACATCTAGCCATAGAAGGAGGTGATGACTTTACTATTCCCATATCCAATCACCAAATACCAAATCGCCTGAAATGCTTAATATAACCACCCAACATTAAAGTTTAGTGTGAGTTATCAATCATTGGGTCTTAATCGCCAATATCAATTTGTCAATATCCTCCAACATAGGGTGGCAACTGAGGAGTAGCTTCAACAAAATTTAAAATAAATTAACTTCTATGCCACCAAATATACTTCAATTCCCCTACGCTTTGTGGTGACGCTTCTTAAGGATGTACGCATTTCATTAATAGCATCGATGGCTCACCAAACAATATTCACTATGCAAATCACATAAGCAGCTCACTCACCTTGTAATTGTGAATTTGTTTAATGCTTAAGATATTAATCCAACCCGTGTCTCTTCTTTAGCCCCTACGATGAACCTTTCTAACTCCCACAATAACCATGATGAGTCAGGACTTGATATCGCACCTAAGGCAAGAGTCCATTGCTTATTAAAATTGTGGCACTATGATAAAGATTGTGATCACTAGTTACAACTACCACCAAAGAAGGAATGACACATATATGTGTTTCATTATAAAATGCAAGCATTCACTCCATACTCATTT
>VDFB02294298.1:0-14076 GCA_007258455.2 Sequoia sempervirens | reverse complement strand
ATATATTTTTTAGAATTAGGCCAATGAGAAAAAATTGTAAATATACAATATAAGTTGAAAGTACATTAAACTGTATTGATTATCTATAATAGTGTTGAACATGATCCTCCATTGCGATGTCATCAAAACTTGTAAATTACATAACTTTTAGTTATTAAATTGATTTTAAAAAATTAAACATAAAAATTGTTAGAAAATCATTCATAATTTATTTACCATCTCTAGCTTGCATTGCATCTATTGTTGTTGGTGTTTCATTAAGATCAATAGAAAATGGTAACCTATGTTGCCCAGTGTTTTGTTGATCATCTAAAGCTGCAATGACATGTGTATTTAATAAATCAACATAGATACAACATTAAGTCTAATAATACAATATACACTTAATCAAAATACTATTAAAATTTGAAATTACCTGAAATAGTTTTTTGAAATGTTTGACCAGGTATAACATTAAGCATTGATGGTTGATTTTCATGAATTGTATCTACTATTTATTTGATTAATTATAGAAAATTGGTTAGAAATAGGAATTCAAAAATATCTCATTTAATGAATGAATACATTTAATAGTTAGAAAATTACCACCAATAATTTGCATTTCATCAATTGTTGTGTTTTGTTGATCATCTAAACCTGCAATGACATGTGAATTTAAAAAATCAACATAGATACAACATTAAGTCTAACAATACAATATATACTTAATCAAAACACTATTAAAATTCTAAATTACCTGGAATAGTTTTTTGAAATGTCTGACCAAGTATAACATTAAGAAGTGATGGTTGATTTTCATGAATTGTATCTGCTATTTATTTGATTTATTATAGAAAATTGGTTAGAAATAGGAATTCAAAAATATCTCATTTAATGAATGAATACATTTAATAGTTAGAAAATTACCATCAATAATTTGTATTTCATCAGTTGTTGTGTGGTTCAGATCAATAGAGAAGGGCAATCGACGTCTTCTATTATTGTCTTGATCATCCAAACCTACAATGACATATTTTTAATATGTGATGTAAAAACAATAATTATTGCTATGTAAAATACTAAAATAATTTTGAATAAATGTACTCACTATGTTGTTTACTGATGATAACCCTTTCTTCTTGTATTTTTATGCCTGAACAATTGGAGACCTTTTTCTTCTTTTGCTTCCTACCACCTATGGAGGGGAATTGAAATTTTTCATGCTCTTCAACTCTTTCATTCAAGTCTTGATGGATGGTGTTGCCTCTTTGATGAATAAACCAACATTTGCGCATTTTGCTTGGACTAAACCATGGTGATATTCGTCTCATAGGCATATCCTCCAAGCCAGGGATTGGTGTAAGTTTGGAAGAAGTAAGAGATGCTTGAAGATCTTTTCTAAATCTCTCAACACATTGACTAAAGATATGTTTTTGATCTTCTCTAGTTGGTAAATCTTGGAGTAGTGAATTCAAATAATCAATAGCATTTTGGAAGTTATCATTGGAAGCATTAGATGATTTACAACCATCTATAATAAAAATAATAAATATTAAGTTCATAAAATATAAAAAAGTTTTCATATTTCATTAAAAAATAGTGATATTGAAATTTACCAATTCTTTGGTCTTCTCCAATGGCAACCCCAATCAAATCTTGATCTTCTCGTGGAATACAATAATCTATGTTACAAATAAAACATTAATTAAATTTTAAGAATACTAAAAATAAATGAATGTTTTATTATAAATATCATATCAACATTACCAGTGGCATTGTCCTCCTGACTGAAACTTCCTCTGACATCATCATCATCATCATCATCATCATCATCAACCAATGGAGCAACACCATCTATGATTAAAAAAGATTATTTTAGTTAGTTTCAAGAAAAAATATAAGTCATTTAAAATATAACAATAATACTTAAATGTTAAATGACTCTTACCAGCAACTTGATCTTGCTCATTTGTTATGTTTCTCTTTAGGAGATCTAAAATATTCAACACATGTTTGCATGTGTTTCCCCTTTTTTCCCATTGGCAATTACATACATGTAAATTTGGTCCAAATTTCCTAACAAGATACCATTTTGTTGGAACAGATTGACTTCTTATCTTGTATGTGTTAGAGACAAGATCATATGGATAACAATTTGTATCGGGTATTTTTTTGGACCTCTCTAATGCATTAATTTAATATCTTTCTTTTTTAAAGTTAGTTAAAAATTCAAATGACTGCAAATATCTTTTATTTTTATAAAATTGCTCTACCCTATGAAGAAGTGTATGGATAAGCCAATCCATTCTCCTTGTACATTTCTTAGCATGATCACTTAGATAATGGCTCTTGATGTGGAAGTGGTATGACTCTATGGAAGCATTGGTTTCTTGATTTGCATGAGAGAAGTTTCGAAAGTTTTTTTCCCACATTTCTATACAAAAAACAATAAGAATACCTTAGTAAACATAAAAAAATAACTTTAACAATGTAAATGCATACAAACCAAAATGAATAATCTAACAAACTTACCAATACGGCCTTCATCATGACACCAAGTTTTTTGGAAGTAATCAATAAATTTCTTCTCTTCTTTGAATTCCTCTATGAATTTTTTTATTAGGTGAGTAGTGATGTCTACATTGTCACTCATTGCATACATTATCTCACCCAATCTATTAAACATATTTGTACCAACACCCTTATTGTTGGCATACCTAAATTGTAAAATAAAATATCAATCTATGGGGTTCAAACACATAATTTTCCACATATTTTAATTAAATATTGACTTACCTATACACATTTTTCAGCCATGCTCTACGTACATGCCAAATACATAAAAGTACTCGGCATTGAAATGATAATCTACAAGTTACATTATAAATTTTGATAAGTAGATTATGACAAAATAAAATTTTATAATCAAACTATTTTAAGCTATAAATTATGAAATATATATTTTTATAAACTAAATATTAATCAATTATAATGAGTTGATTGAAGTTTAAATATAAAAACTAAGGCTAATAAAAACCTGATAGCTTCAATCTTCGCACTAGCATCATAGATGCCATGAATGCATTGACATTCCAATCTTCTCGACATTGTTTCCCTCATTTATAAACTTTTGTTAGCCATTCATTTAGATCCTCAACTTTATTTCTTAAGGATATGGCTCATGCAATAAGTACACTAGCCTCTTGTTCATAGAAAACAATCAAGGTATATAATTGATATTGCACATGAATTAAACATTGATAAATTAATATTTTTAAATAACTAAATCAATGATTAAATAAAATCTAAAAAATTATAATAAATGTTGCTTTACTTACACCATATTTGTTTGTTAAAAATGTTGAGTCCATTGCAATAACTGAGTCAGTGTGAATGTTTGACCATCATTTCTTGCATCCATGGTGTTTGGATGCCTTTGATAAATGGAACATTTTCCATGGTGTTTGGTCTTTTATAGTAGAAGTTATCCTTCTCCTTTGCATGGCACAAATTGACACTTATTGCATCATCTTCATTCTTTTGGGATCGAATGGAGCATACTCTTTTCCATGCATTCAACACATCCTTCCTCAACAAACATGCATCCCTCTTAGTCATCAACTTAGTCAAACCATGGTCTAAGTAGTGTTCACATATATTGTGTCGATCCCCACACCCATTAGTAATAAAGACTCAATATATGATTTGCATTCATTTGATAACCTCGGTGCAAAATTGCTCCTTGGATCACCAGAAAGGTCATCCTTTCCATGGAAAATTTCACCATTGGCATCACAATGGCTCCAATCATTATACATAATTAATGGAACTTGTGGTCTACCATACATGACCCTAATATAAAAGTGAGTTTGACAACCCCTTTTTTGGATAAACCTTTGTGTTCTTTCCATGTTTTTAGATTTATTTCTTTGATTGGTTCGGCCAAAAGCACACCAATATCTATTTATTCACACAACAAAACATATATATTAATTCATATAAAAAAATTAAATATAAAAATGACATACTTATTAATTATATTTAATCTAGGAAAACCTGGAGTATGTCATGGTAGTGTGGTCGATAGGTTTTGATATGTTGCTCTCTTTATGATATTTACATAAAAATGTTGTTTCAGTACTATCTAGTAAACTTTCTCCTTTGATAAAGTGAGGGAGTCTCTCAAGAGGGATTGCAGCATATAAGTCCATATTGTCATCATCTCCAATAGGTGTCCATTCAAGGTCCTCACTTGAGAAATGATTTCCTTGGTTGGGAATTTCTTGCACATGTAGTTCAATGAATGATTGCCATTTACACTTTCTACCCATTCTGAATAAAATTAATATAGTTAGTAGTCCTCTATATTGTTTAAAAATCGTATGAACAAATATATCAATTTTTCTATTCACTCCATGATATTGTTATCTTACATGTATATATAGGTAAGCTCTATGACTTCACCAAATATACTAACATTAGAGACAAAAAGAAAATTCCATGTATTACCAAATGAGTCCCAAAAATAGTTTATTGAATTATAGATGTTAATTTTTGCATGAACTAAATGCACACTACCAACTATGAAAGTGGCAACAAAAATAATGCTAACATGTTTCTAATGACCTGAGGGAATGTCTTGCACATGTAGTTCAATGAGTGATTGCCATTTACACTTTCTACCCATTCTCAATAAAATTAATATAATTAGTAGTCCTCTATGTTGTTTAAAAATCGTATGAACAAATATATCAATTTTTCTATTCACTCCATGATAATGATATTGTTATGTTACATGTATATATAGGTAAGCTCTATGATTTCACCAAATATTCTAGCATTAGAGGAAAAAATTAAATTCCATGTATTACCAAATGAGTCCCAAAAATGGTTTATTGAATTATAGATGTTAATTTTTGCATGAACTAAATGCACACTACCAACTATAAGTATAACTAAAAACAATACAATATGTTTCTAATACATCCTAGTGGGAATTCTCTCTGTACACATGTAGTTCAATGAGTGATTCCCATTTACACTTTCTACCCATTCTGAATAAAATTAATATAGTTAGTAGTCCTCCATACTGTTTAAAAATCATATGAACAAATATGCCAATTTTTCTATTCACTCAATGGTATTGTTATGTTACATATAATCAATATAAGTAAACTCTATGATTTCACCAAATATACTAGCATTAAAGACAAAAAGAAAATTCCATGTATTACCTTGAATGAGTCCCAAAAATGATTTATTGAATTACAGATGTTAATTTTTTCATGAACTAAATGCACACTACCAACTATAAGTATAACTAAAAACAATACAATGTGTTTCCAATACATCCTAGTGGGAATGTCTTGCACATGTAGTTCAATGAGTGATTTCCATTTACACTTTCTACCCATTCTGAATAAAATTAATATAGTTAGTAGTCCTCTATATTGTTTAAAAATCGTATGAACAAATATATCAATTTTTCTATTCACTCCATGATAATGATATTGTTATCTTACATGTATATATAGGTAAGCTCTATGATTTCACCAAATATTCTAGCATTAGAGGCAAAAAGAAAATTTCATGTATTACCAAATGAGTCCCAAAAATGGTTTATTGAATTATAGATGTTAATTTTTGCATGAACTAAATGCACACTACCAATTGTGAGTATAACTAAAAATAATACAATATGTTTCTAATACATCCTAGTGGTGCTCTTGCTACATATCTCTAATAGAGGTACATCTACAAGAAATATAATAGAAAATTTATATATGTGAAGTTTGATATAATATTTGTTAGAGTAGATGTGTGATGTGTTTTTCGTTCTTCTCACTTGTCTCTCTATTCACTATTTATAAAGAATAGGTGTGTACGTTAATATACATAATCTACTAGGTAATGATCTACTAAGAACAATGGGGAATTGAACTCCAAATCTATGCTTGGACTATAAATGCACATGAGTGCCCACTAATTGTCTAAATACTTGTACCAAGATAATCTTATCATTGGGATGCCTAGGAATCTTATATGGAGCACCAATGAATCCTTACATTCCAATGTAGGATAATTTTGGGAATTGGATAAACTATTTCCCATGCTTACTAATCTCAAATTTGGTAGCATATAGTAATATTTTAGCCATATCTCCCTCCAAAAATCTTAATATCCACATAGAAAGAGCATGATTAACCCTCATGAATTTATTATGAGGAATGGTAGATAAGTCATTGATTCCTTTTGGAGAGGTATTTGAATGACAAGGAATTTTCTTCCTTATTAATATCCTATATGTAGCTAGGAGTAAGCATGATACTTCCTTACTTATTTTGGAATTCATTTGATTGAAAGTCAAATTTTTGTAATTGTAGGATTTAAGGTGTGAACTAGATTTGTAGGAAAATATGATACAAGTGCATTTGGATGTTATGTTTAAAATGTGTAGATGCACTTAAAATATCTATAAATTTATTATTTAACATTATTTACGAACATTCATGTGGATGTGAAATCTTTGTATTTCTATATAGGTGCATGTGAATTACATTAATCCAATAAAATCTGAGATCACAACCAAACAAAGATTAAGATTACATGCAAATCAAATTGCATGGAACTCTATACTAGGTTAGATGCAAGATTTTGGGAAGGGTTTTTCTTGCATGGCTCTCATACCATGTTATGATTTCCAAGATCATAAAGAAAAAAACCAAAAACTTCCACAAAATACATGCATACAAATAAGCCTGATGATATTATCAAGAGATTGATACAACAGGTGATTTGAATGTACAAAGTAACCTTGCATATATAGGCAAGGTGGTGAAGGTAGGCAAGTCGAACACAATGATTGACTAACCCTTCAATGATGAAACACTTGTTAACTCACATGCCAAGTGTTCTAGTGAGTGGCAAGTGTGCATGCAAGAGGTGTCTCACAAGTGAATACATGTATCTCAACCACATGAAGTGAGACAAAATTATAGAAGTCCCTAAGTGGAGGCTTAAACAACATGTTAATAGGAGTCTTATAGGTAGGTTAATAACTAACTAGTTTGATAAAGTCACTATTTGCACCAACACTCACCCTCATGGTTAAGAAACTTAGAACCTAATATTGGAATGAGGTGGTGGAAATAATTTAGAAGAAACTAGCATGGTGGAAGGGTAAACTTCTTAGTCAATTTGGGAAGTTTTAGCTACTTAAGACATCTCTTCAAAGCATACCATTGTACTTCCTTTATTTTTACAATATCCCTAAGTTCATTCTATATAAAATTGAGAAAATTTAGTAAAGGTTTCTTTGGACTAGAAAGGTGGAGAAGAAAATATCGGTGCTTGTCCATTGGGACATAGTTTACAAAACTAAGGATAGTGGGTGGCTTGGTTTAAGAAAAAACCAAAAATTAAATACAATTTTTATAGTAAATTTGGGTGGGGGTTCATGAAGGACAACAAATATTGGATGCATATCATGAAAGCTATATGTTTTCAAGGAAGAGACATTAATATTTTTTTATCTACTAAGAACATTCCTAAAGATTCTTAGAATAATGCTAGCAAAGTTATAATCTTGTTAGTTATTGGAATGCAATTCGAAAGTTGGGAGAGATTTGGTAGCTTAGTAGAAGGTTATATAGTTAAACAAGTCTTAGTCCAGCTAGGTGGATAGACCTATAGGAGTTTGTTATTAGTGATTTTGTTATTGTTGTCTCTCAAATACAACCAAAAATAAAAGTTATTAGACTCCCTTTTTTCTATCACGGGACAATACTTTTTGGGGTAAGGAGCACAAGGGAAGGTAATTAATAAAATTTGGATACACCATCTAGCTCAACAATCCAAGTAGTGGAAAAAGATGGAATAAGATCTAACACAAGAAATTAATCCTAAAAGTTAACTATTTTTGGTTGACTGTTGCACATGATAAAACTATCACCCATATAAATTTGTAAATATTGGATTATCACTTCCCAAAAAATGTATTTTGTGTTATTCCAACAAAGAAATAATGGACCACCTCTTCTTCTATTCTAATTATACTAAATAATTATAGGAAATCGTATTCAAAAAAATTAAAGTAAATTGTGTTATGCCCTATTCTATTGAAACAATCATTGAAATTCGGTATTGCCTCCTTTAGCCATCATGTTATTATGTAGATGTGGATTTTTTCCCCTCACATATTTATTTGGAGGTTTGGAAAGAAATGAATAATAAAATCTTCATAAAAGTTGGTGTTGACTCATATTTTGAATCCATGAGAGGCTTTGAACCCTCCCTCTTTGTAATTTTTCTCAATCATATAATGAATAAAATGTCAATATTAGAGGAATCTATTTCAAGGTGGTTGAACATCTCTTTAGTGCAACCATTGGCCTCTCCACAAAGGGCAATAAAATTAAACACTTGAAGAGTATTAGAGAGAAAGATTGCACCAATTCCTTCCATGTGGGAGATAATAGGCTTGTGAAATTATAAAACAACTATAAAAGAGAGGACCTCCCAAGCCCTTAGAGTTAGGTAAGTTACCATAATATAAGATACTTTTTACTGGATGGAGGATTTTAATGTGTATTCACATACTATTTTTCTCTATTAAAGCATCTCTGACATAATTTTCTCATAATCTTCTTGTATTACCTACTGTCATCTCTTGAGAACTCCATGAAGGAGATCTTATGTAACAAATCCACAATTATCCTACGTTAGGGGATCATTTTCTACTTATATTTTTATTAACTTGACAACTTTCCTAATATGGCTAACTGTCCTTTGCAAGTGTTCAAAATCCCTACCTCCAAACCCAAGAAAATCACTAAAGTTTTTGCCCATCTCTTGTCAAAAAGAACAAGCTATGGCAAGGGTTATGGCTGAGAGGCTAGTCAAGAAGGTTTGTGGTCCCCAATCCTCCATGGTTGACGATAAAACATTTTTATCTAAGACCATGAACAAATATGAGATTGGTGTGAAAGGGAGGAAGCGGTCAGTCCAACCCAAAAAGGAATAAGAGATCAACTAGACTTTGATGAAAGAAAATTCCAAGTTATATGAGATTAATGTAGTGGTCTCTAGTGGGGAAGAGGACAACCTTATGAGCCTAGGGAATCTAAAAATGAAAACTCTAAGGATAAGGATAGTGTTAATTCTAAGTCTAATGATAGTTATTTCCAAGAAGAACAAAGCATGGATAAGATGAGCCCAAGATCTTCAAGCAATACTACTAGTACCAAAAAACCAAAAAAGACCCTTATTACTATTAAGACCTAGATTGAGGAAATCAAGACCAAGGGGGGAAACAACTAGTCAAGAGAAAGGACATTAATTATAAAAGAGGATAAACCCCTCTAAGAAGCATTCAAGTCTGATGTGACTAACAATGCATTTTTCAACATTACTATATTATGATTATACTTATATAGATGCAATGTCCATGGATGGGCCCCTTTGATCTAGAAATATATCATCAAAATAGGTGGTTGAAGATATTCAAGAACATATTGAAATATCATTCTCTGACTAACCCAAATATACTGAATATCAAGGGTAAGTGAATTTAATACTACTCTCAAGATGGCAATGACTTTTTTATAAGCATAATGGAGCATATAACTATAGAATTATTATTCCTCTTAACCCTCAATATCCTTTTGTGAGATCTTAAATACAATTTATGATGTTATACACAATTAAAGGTAACCACTCTTGATATCATTAACTACCTTATTCATGAAAGTCTCTATTCAAATATTCAGATTATTATATAGTTAGATAATACTAAAATACACAAATCCTTTCCCTTAACCCTTAGATTGATTATTACTTGGTTGAGTTTCAATATTAAAAGACAATTAAATGATGCACTTAAACAACTTGCTTGATTACTTATAATTGTATATGTATTGAGGATAAAATTAGCAAATTGGAATTGTACATGTAGCAATTTCTTCTTTCCATAATTACACTCAAATTATTTACTATTCACCCATTTTTTAGCACCTTTTATAACTTCCTCTAGACTCCAAATCAAGGTGCATAGCCAGGATTCAACACTGGAGGCATTGCCTACTAAGAACTACAAAATTAATCTTTATATATATATCACTTTAACATTGGTACTCCTCTACACACAAATATTAATGTTATAATTTTCTATTATTATTGCCCAAGCATCTAACTTTGTCCTATACACGACCCGTGGTAAAATATGAATTATTCTAGAGATATTGAAAAGGGTTTAAAAGAACTCGACCAAAGAATATATTTCCCATTCTAGCAAACACCCCTTCTTAAAACAACAATACCAATATAATAATTACACATCGATAATATTACAACTCAGATCATTTATAGTTTACCAGAGATTCAGATACAGCTGCCACCAGCGGGCACCTTAGGATTAATCACATGAAAACTGCGCACAGCTCCTCTCAGGCTATCACAATCTCCCAATACAAGTTTCTATGAATGTCTAAATATAGTTGAAACTCGTGATTTCTTATGGATAAATGGTATCGTCGGGATGGAACTGATTTTATTTTCTACCAAATGCATTGATAAATTATCAACATCGGGGAAATTTAGGCACGAATTTAAGTAGTTGGCAAATTTATTTCACATCCCATTAGAAAATATTTAAATTTAATTGATGGGATCTTTCCACAATTCAAAGCCATATTACTAAAGGGCTTTGAATAAGGCGTGATTGATTTGGACAAACACGGCAAGGACATCAATTCATTCAGATGCATTGCATTATGTGGTGTGACTATGCTCTGTGCATTCCTTGGGGCTGGATAGCCAACGCCTTGTAATGTGTTAGGATTTTGTTTTGCATATCAGATCTTTGGTTCTTTGCGTATATATATATATATAGAATGATCAACCCTATCAGGTTTTTTTATTATTATTTTAATTGTTATGGGTCTTTGCACAATCTTAGTAGAGATATTTTAAGCAGAAGCAAACATATAAAAAAAATCTTATTTAATCTCTTTTGACTGAGTTCTTTTAAAGTTTGGTGTTTCCTTGTTTTTCTTGACTTTTTTGTTAAATTCTTTTTTCTTTTTTCTTTTCTTTTTTTGGTTTTTATTTTTATTTTTATTTTGTTATGACGGTTTTTATTAGAGGGGCATCTCCCTCTCACTATTTTAGAGATATACTAATAGGATTTGAATTTGGATCTTTGAATTGTGAGAAAGAAGTAGATATGACAATAGTGTTAGATAGCAAAAAGAAGATGAACCTTTTTAGTTGAAGATATATTGCATACATGCTAGTCTTTAAGAATTATCTAATAATTATCCTTAATGTGGAGGAATTCAAGAAAAATATTTTTCACATTTCATTCTAGAACCCTAATATGTAGATTCTTGGGTCCTCAACTTCATGTAGACAAGTTTCTTTCTTGGGCTAGGAAGAATTCAAAACTTGAGGAGAATATAAACTATGATTTTGTACAAAAGAGTATTGTAGGGGTTAATTGTGAACTTCTCAACACCCTAGGATTATGTACAAGAAAAAATAACTTCCACAAGAGAGAAATGGAAAAAATATCATGCTATGATTATGGATGCAAGATTGCCAAATTGAATATATGATGTGCATATGATGCCTTGCTTATAAAGGAAAATTATAAGATAGGATTAGACAAGATCTTGACATGTGTCTTAATCATGTACAATGAGACAACTACTTCAACAAATATTAAATGACCTAGAACACAAGCATTAAATGTCAAAGATAAAATAATATCTAGTGACAACTAACACTATCTAAAAAATTTCCCTCCTAAGATCTCAGTGGACTTAACATGTAAATAGGACCTACTAATAACTAGATAGGTAAAACACCTATTTACACCAAGTATTTCATAGCTATTTTGTAAATAAGTATGATAGAAACGTTTTTTTTCGGGAGATCCATATTTCCTTCAAAATGCATGGTTGTTCATGAAGCACTAACATAGTGGTTTTAAATATTTAGAGGATTTCCCTACAACAATACTATTTGGATATGTAAGTATGTGCTTCCTTAGGATTTTTGGTCTCCCTATGTCTTTGAGATGATTGTCAATTACTTATGGGTGGTCATTAGTATTTCTACACCTTACCATGGGCATGACCAATCTTTCTATGTCATAATTTACATGGAATTAAATCTCACTTCTCCCCTTCCAAAGAGTATTAGGTCTAATTAGTTAGAAATTTTAAATGGTTTTAAGCTCTAGCTTATGAAATTTTATCTTTACATATAGAAGTTTCCATAATATGGTCATCTCATGTGAGAATGTCTCATTTTTAAGAAAAAATTCTTGTACTAAAAAACAAAGTCAAAGAGATAAAGGATGAAGAAGGCTTCATCTTATTGAAGAAGAAGAAAATAGTCAAAAATAAAAACTCAAAATTTATAAATAACAAGAAGATTGTAGGATTATCTTTAATTTTTGCAAAGAGATGGTTTTATTAAGACTTAGTTTCATTTTAATGAGGAGATAAAATTTCAAGAAATGATAGAGGACTATAAGTTCAAAGTAGATTTAGAACAAATTTTCAAGGAGCAAGGGAAAACAAATAAATCCCTAACATACAATCGAAGGGAAATGATCTCCACTAATTTACCTTCACAATCAAAAGAATAAAGATTATCCTCAAGCAACTCAAGAATATTTGGAAGGTTTAAGCTCAAAGTAGGAAAATTTAGGAAAATCAAGCTCTCATAGATGTCTGGTAAAATGGAAGGGAGATGTTGGGAACAATAAGGTGGGAAGAACTAATAGGTTTTTTTTTAACAAATTGAGACTTTGGTGGATATTACAATGGGGAATTGATTCTAATTAGAAGTTATCTTGGTGGGAACTAGTAAATCCAAGATTGAGAAAAGGGGACTTAACTCCTCCTCCAAGAATATTTTTCTTTGGAGACTCTTGTCCAAGAAGTATAATTTAGATATTGCTTTCTAGCAAGAAACAATGATGACTAATATGGATATTTTCAAAACTCTCTCTATCCCTCCAAGGAAATTGGATATTGTAGAAAATGAGGCTAAACATTTCATTGGTAGGCTTCCTATAATGTGAAACCTATGGAGGTTTTCATTAGTGAGATCTTTTTTAATACTTTTGGATGGTTTTTAATGTTAGTGGCCTATCTTCTAAATTTATTTTTTCTCTTGTTGATGTTAATGACCCTTAATCTATTCAAGAAATAGAACAATGTCAGTCTTAAATATTTTCTATTATAAAAATTAATCCTAGGGTTGGGTCTCTTATGGATGGTAAATTTAATGTCAAAATTGGTTCCTCTAAGAAGGGAGGGGGATCTCATCATTAGAGAGATAATCATAATTAATTGTTTATTAAGATTTTTGCATTTGTAGAGGTTGGTTCACATGGTTAAATACAAGGAAAGGGGAGGATAATATCTTAGCTAGATTAGATATATTTTTGGGACCTCTACTTCATTATTGCATGTTAATACTATTGTTATTTTTGATGTTCTATCTAAGATAGATTTTTTATTATTTACCAATATTATCAACCTTTGATAATTCCTTTTAGATTTGAAAATGTGGTTGGAACATAAGCAATTGGATAGGGTTATTTTTTATATTTTGGAGACGCCCTCATTTCTCTTTTAGTAGTTAAAATTTATAGTTTTTAGAAAAGCTCAAATATTTGAAGTTTTTTTTTAAGTTTTGGAACAAATCAATGCCCAAAAATCTCGTACATAGAAAAAAATGAAAATAGAATGGTTGAAATAGAAATTGAATATCAAGTAGGCTTGGTTTTTGAGTCCTTGAAAGATCAAGAAAAAGAGGTGGCGTATTAGATTGAGGAAATCTATAGATGTGAGGAAGTATTCTAGAAACATAAATCCAAAATAAAATGGCTTAATGAGGTGACTATAATACTAAATCCCACATCTATAGAAAAATGAGGAGACAAAGAAACTCTATATTCAAGTTTGAATTCAAAGGAGGACAAGTCATTGATGATCTTGAGATCATTAAGGGTTGTTTGGTTTCCTTCTAGAACAATATGTCAACTGAAGAAGAAGTGGATAGGGGAGAAAACAAATCATTGCT
>VDFB02294297.1:0-48706 GCA_007258455.2 Sequoia sempervirens | reverse complement strand
AGAGTCTTTTTTGCACCTTAGAGAGTGGGGGAACTTTGGAAATTATTCTAAGTATATCAAATTCAGAGTTCAAGCTATCAAATGCGCCTTTGACTTGTGGAAAGGCTGAAAAGTATGCTAAATGTTTAAAATTTGAAGTGGGCCCCCTCCTAGGCGTCTTGAATGTTGTGGGTGGTGGTTAAATCTTCTAAGTGTTTCAAATTAAAACCTCAAGCTCCCAAATGCACCCAAGGGAAATAAAGATTCTTCTAAGTTTGACAAAATGGAAGCTTAGCCAGTCATATGCGCCTTTGACCAGAAAAGGGTTGATGAAATTTAAAGAAGACTCCTCTATATGTGCCCAAATGTAGGCATGTAAGGACAAAGCACATCCATGCAGAAAAGAATATTCAAGGCGTTGAATACATGCAAAGGAGAATAAAGACAAAAGATGTCCATGAAAGGCGTGTGCATGAAGAAGAGGACAAATGGGATTAAGACCCTTTGAATGCGCCATATATCCCAACGCCTTGGAAGTGGGTCCACCTTTACATGTATGCGCCCAAAGATGTTGGAAGAGGAATAAGCGCCCATGCAAGTTGGTGAAGTATTCTTTTTTCTAAGTATTGATATTTAACTATCACCTTAAAGAAATGCACCCAACTTGAGGGAGTATTAAAATGTGCTAGGACCTCAATAAAATTGGCAGTGGATACGTTGAGAATGTCAACTTCGCAAGGGCAATTAAAATTAAAAAATTTCAAAGTTAAGCAGGGAAATGCGCCTAGAGTTGAAGAAATGAAATAAATTTGAATATTTTCTAAGGTTCAAAATTCAAGAAAATTAAATGAACCTGTTCGTTGGGTACCCATGAATTCGACGCATTCTGGAGAAAATTTTCTTCTGGGTATCGAAGATTGTCGAAGAGGAGTTGATTTTAAAGTCTTCCATGCTTCGCTTCGGCCTTCAGGGTGAAGATTTTTGATGGGCACCAGGTTGATGAATTTTCCTAAGGGAAATTTTGAAATTTTCTAAGGCAAGTGTGAAGAAAATGTGTTTTCAAGGTGAAATTCTCCAGACGATGAATTTGAAAGGAACTACCTAGGTGAATTTGCTCAAATTCTTCGTGGGGATGGTCTTATTGAGCCAGAGATGAATGAGATCAAAATTGCGAACACCTCAGCTAGAAGAGTAAAGGGGAATACAGTTAAAGTCAAGATGTTGGAAAATCTTGAAGGATGAAGTTGACTAAGGAAGGCGATGAATGCTTGAAAATTAGAGCATGAGAATTAGGTAAGTAAGTTAAGATTATATTATGAAATGTTCTAATTCTCTTCTCCTTGCTTGTTTTGTAGGAGAAATGTTGAAGCCAGAGCGCGGTGATGACTTGAAGTGGTGAAGCACGATGATATTGCGACCTTCAGAGGAAGATAAAGTTTTGAGTTTCACATGAAGGAAGGAAAGTTGCAAGAAATGGCTAAGTGTTGGAGTTTCTCCTCAAGAATCCAATGTGTGCCCAACACAGTCAGACGGATGGCAAGCAGAAATGATCTAGTCCAAGACTAACAAATCCTTCAAATTCAAGAATGGAAGTTCGAGCAAGGTTGAAGAACAACATCAAGAAGAAGATCAAGAGCAGTCGAACTCCAAATTCAATCAAATTTTATTTTTTGAGGCAATCTTACCCTCCTTCAATTGATCAACAGAATTGGTTGAATGCGAAGATCGAGAACAGTGTGAACGCGTTTCGAGGCTAGAATCTTCTCGAAGGTGGTGGCCATTAATTGCCTCATTTATTACCCCTCTCCTTTGTGGCGGTTTTTAGGGCAAATCTTGTTTAGGGCTGAGGTGGCACGATCTGGGCCATCCAGCCAATTGTAATCTGAGCCGTCCGTTGGACTTGGCCATCTATAAAAGGGGGAGTCCCCCTCATTTGTACCTTCAGTAGACAGTAGAATTAGAGTAGAAGTCAGAATAGAGAAACAACTAGGTGATAGCTTAGGAGTAACTTAGTATAGATTGATAGTGTAGTTTGAAGAAGAGGGAAAGTTTTCCCTTTGAAAACTTTGTAAGAAATTGTTGTGAACACTCTCTCAATAAAAGAGTTTTTCATTGATGGTGAACTTCGTCTTTGTTGTGAGTAGCTAGCAAGGTTTCTTCGTCCTTCTGATTCAAGTAGTGACTTAAAGTAGAATAAGTTTCATTTCATGCAAGTAGAAGATAGTAATTGTGGAATGTGGTGTTTGATCTAAGCAACTTCGTCTATCCATACCACTAGTGTATTTGTTGATGGCGAATGCGCCTTGTGTGGTCAACTGGAATATCATGCACTTAACTTCAATCACAGATTGAATGATGGTATGCATCATTGTGATGGTATCTTCATGTCAAGTGGTGGTTTGAACATCTTTAGTCATCTCCCTTGAAGATTGCACCGACTCCGTGGAAGCTGTCTGATGCAAGGAAAAGCGAAGTCTGGTTAGAAGTTTGCTGAAGTTGAGCTCCATATCCCACACGTTTGAGTAGATTAGAATCTTCCTAACCTTACCCCATTTCAATTCAGTACTTTCTGGTTAGAATAGGAAACCCGCACTTCATAGATAAATCTTTCGAGCATTTGAATTCCTTTCTCCGCTACCGAACAATTCCGTAAGTCCCCTTGAAATACCAGCAAATCACATCGAGCCAAACTGAGCCTATTCGCACTAAAAGAACCTTGGAGTTGAACGCATGAACTTTCTTGCAATCTTAGCATGCGGAATACTTTGATCAAGAGAGAATACGGAAGCCGTTGGCAACTTTATTCTGCGTTGGTGCGGTCACGAAAAACACATCAACATGTCCTTAAGCCAATCGGGCACATCATACTGTATATCGAAGGGCTGTTGCTCCTGTGCCTCTACCTCTCTAACCTGCTCAACCTCTACATCATTCTGGCGAGGTTCATCATCCTCAAGTGGCTGAGTATCACCTGAAACTATATCATCATCATCATTCATGGCCGCCTCTAACTCCTGCTGAAACTGAGGGTCGGTAATAGTCCCCTCATCATCCTGCTGATCAACCCTAACAGGTGCGTTGACGCTCTGGCCAACTGATTCTCTCCGTGGAGGCTGAATATTATCCTGTACTACCTGCCCCTGATTCAATGCAATCCTTTGATCAGCAAATAAAGAGACCTCCTGTATACTTGGAGAACGTGTCTCCAATGGTGATGCAACTGTGACTCGTGGAGGCTCTGGCTGAGTAGGCTCCTGTCGAACTATTTCTTTCTTTTTGGACTCTGGACCTCGTGTAATCTGTTTCTTCCTGCCAATGGTGGGCATCCTATGATCTCCCATCATGTTGTAAGTCAAAGCAATTGACCTACTCTTCAACCTGTTTACTCGCCTATCAATCCATGCTCTGGTAAATGTCATGACTAGGATGGAGAGAGTATCTAAATCTGCAACCTCGGGCTCTGACCAATCTAGAGGTGGAAGTGGAGTATCTCTCACTGCTGCATAATCCCAATGAACAACATCCATATCCTCATTCACCTGGTCCGGAACTGGAACAACCTCACACTCCCTGATCAAAGTGATGAGCAACCGAGAAAACATCCTTTTCCTTACTTCAATCTCATCAGCTGCGTCAGCCCAATAGTCCTCAATGGTGGCCTTATGTTTAAACTCTTCTGACAACACCCATTTGATGTTATGATGCGGGTCGTAGTGCTGTCGGCTAGTATGATATGAAAAATGATAAAATTGAAGCTCACTTTCAGCTTCTCTAGCTGCCTGTATTGAGGGACACACCTCATCCGAGTTGCCCATGACAATTGGAAATTCTACCCCTCCCTTCTTCTTCTTCTTTTGAATTTTATCAAAGGCAAGCAATTGCCTAGATATCTCTAGCATTAAAATCTTATCTGTTGGGTACTTAGGTAGCCTATATGGGTATGATGAAAAACCTTGCAGCCTAATGTAAGAAAATCTCGGAAACTGTATAAACCAACATCCATACCTTTCAATCAACTCTTGGGAATCCCTCGAGATTCTATGATGCAACCGCTCCTGAAGCAGCCTTGTGATATACATGGTGAAAGAATCGTTGACATGCTTGTAGTGAGTTGTGCTCGACAGGTGCAACTGTGGACAGGCCTCATGAATTCTAAACTAATGAGAGCCACAACCGACAGGTTCTTTGTAAGATATCCCCCTGTACTTCGTCATCCGTGCCAACATATAAATGATGTAGGAGCTCATGTAAAATGTCTTCGTTCTCCTCAAGCTCAGGAGCTGCTCATGCAAATTATCGCTTATCATCTCGGCCCAATTGACATAGTCTTTCCCTTCTAGCACCAGGTTGATGTAGTAAAACATCCAAGGCTCAAAAATAAATGACTGTGCACAGCCACCAACCCTGCTCAGCATCATGATGAGGTCACAATACTCTTGCTTCAGGTCCTCCGCTATGATCTGCTTTGGCAACTTCGTTCGAGAAGGCTTGGGAGTGCTCATCCAGTGGGTGTTAATTGTCTCCATGCACCGCTCAAAAGCAGAAGCATACATCCGCTCCGCTCGCTCTCTGGATTTGTAAATCATGTTCCTGTGTACCGGGATCCCGAAAGCTTCACCAATGGCTGCCGGAGTAAGATTGGCAAGCACTTGGCCATCTGGTGACATGATCGACCGGTGTTCTTTCTCGTAGCAATTAGCACACTCCATCATTAGCTTCGAACATTGAATGGCTGGCGGGAAACCAGCAGCTGCATATAACCCACTTCGAACAATGTTGTGCGAAGTGACTGAAGGTCGATGACTTCCAATCCCCAACATCCTGTTTTTGAAGGTCTCCAGGTTGACGGAGCCCAGGTTGGTGTCTATCAACTTGCCCAATTTTGAAATGAACTTTGATTATGGCATGAATGTTTTACTCAGCTTCTTGATTACAGCTTGCCTGGATGCACCATCGTCCTTGCCAGTCGCCCTTGCCTCAGCCATCTGCAAACATAACAAACTTTCATCAACAATTTAATTTATAAAATAAAATATGACATTGCATGGGGGCTGCAGTCGACTTCAAGAAGCTGCAATAACTTTCTTATTTGCAAACCTCAGCTTCTTCTCTTGAACTTCAACACTTAGAAAAGGTTTCTAAGTAAATTTTAGTGACTTCAATCTGCAACAACTCCAATCAGCAATTTTGAACTCTGACAGATTTGCACTAGCAAGTACCAATCAGCAAGTTCGCACTTTGAAAACTCTCAGCAATTTCACCTCAAGGTGTCCCCCCTCAGCACAGGCAACTTCAACTTTCAGCAACAAATGAAGTGAATTTGCACCTCACTTCAAGGCGTCATCCTCAGCACAGATTTAAATCTTCAGCAACTTGGAAGTGCGCCCCTCTTGACTCCAGCAATGGCACCTCTCTAGCAACTCTAGGCGTCCTTCAGCAAATTCGAACTTAAGCTCTTAGCAACCAGCAAACAGCAGTCTCCAATAAAATTTCAAACTCTTCAAGCAATTTTCAAACTCCAGAGCAAGTCGAATTCCTCTCAGCTGTGAAAAGAAAGTGAGAAACTTGTTCATTTTATAGCCAAAATTCGAATTCTAGAAGAAGCCAATTATAGCCAGTACATTTAACTTCCACTACTCCATTTCAAAAATTCGAATTCTCCCTCTCTGGTATTTCTGACACTTGTCTCTGGACGTCAGGAATCTTGACTTTGACTGGCATCTTTGAATTCATTTTCGAAAAATTTAAATTAAATTCACCTTTTTAGCTCACCAGCCGGAACTCCATCACTTGAATTCGAATTCAACTTCTCCTAAGCTCTGGGAAATTCGTCACTGAAGAATTCAATCAAAATTATCTAGGCAACTCATTTTGAATTCATCATTCGAAGAAATTCACTTTGAAAAATCATTTTATTCATCTTGCCTTAGAGAATTTCAAATTTCCCTTAGGAGAATTCACAATTTGAGCACTGATTAAATTCTTCACTGAAAAAGTGTCGGCGAAGTGCGGAAGACCTAGAAATCCATTTATCATCGCAAATGTTCAGTATCCATAAGAAAATTTTCTTCAGAACGCTTCAAATCCATGGGTATCCAACGAACGGGTTCATTTAATTTTTGAAATTTTGAACCTTAGAAAAATATGATTTTATCGAATTTAAATCCATTCGTCGCCTATGATCATCTGTGTTGCTCCAACTTGAAGAACTTGAATTCATCCTGCCTTATCATCCATCTCTGGCTTCACTGTTGAGAAAATTTGCTTGGGCCTCACGAAAGAAAATTTCACCACCTTGAGTTCTAGGCGTATTTTCCAAGGGAGAGAATATTTTGCCTTAGAAAATTTTAAATCATCTTGCACCCTGAGAGTTTGCCTTAGAAAATTTTATTTGTTCGCCAGTGGTGGAAACTTCATCAACTTCACTTAGAAAAATTTTATTCATGCCTGGCACACTTTTATTTCTCATTCACCATTTCACACTTGAAAAAAATTTATTTGAAATCCCAACGCCTTGGCAATATTTTGTTTTTTATTTTATCATTTAAACTTTAGGCGCAGATTGCATATGAAGGAGGGCATTCATTCTTGCTTTTGAAAAATTTCATCACCTAGCAAGTTACTTCACCTCACATTTCACTTCAGACTCTAGGCGCATAACATAATTAGCATTTTATTTCCGCCACCTCACACATATCACTTCACCACGCCTAGCATTTTATTTTCACACTTCACACGCCTTAGGAAATTCTCCAACACCCACCACCTTGGGCGCATTTTGGACTTGAAGAGGAATAACGCCTAGCATTCATCCTTGTGTTCACCACGCTTTGAAGTATCTCTCACCTTATTTACCACCTTTTACTCCATTTACTTACCTTTTACCACCTAAACTTGGGCGCATTTAGGCATGTCTACTGGATGACTCTTCAACTTCACCTTTTTGTCTTCACTTGACTCTGTTTGGGCGCATTTTGGAGGGTGAGGAGGACGAACTCCTTTGACCTTGTTGACTTGCTTCCATCTTGAGCGCATTTTTATGTAGGTGAAGGATAAAGATTGTTGACTTGTTGACCCACTTCTCCCTTGGGCGCATTTTGACATAGCTGATGGATGAAAGTTGTAACCACGCCTTGGAGTGACCCTTCAACTTCCGTTTTTTTGTCTTTACATGCATGTATTTGGGCGCATTTTGGAGGGTGAGGAGGATGAAGTTGCTTTGACTTATGTTTGACCTTCTTGCAACCTGGGCGCATTTCACCCCCTGAGGAGGATGGGCGCATTTGGAGGGGGGTGGTGGATATCTAGACTTAGAAATTTTTTCATCCTTTTCCTTCTTCAAGTTGGGCGCATTTTGCTAGGCCAACAGGATAAAAAACGTTGACTTTTCTTTGACCACTTGTGCTTTGGGCGCATTTTGCCCCTGATGAAGGATGAACTCATACTTAGAAATTTTTTCGTGCTTGGCATATGCTTGAAGGCGCATTTAGGCTAGGCAGAAGGATAAAAGACGTTGACCTTCTTTGACTTTCTTCTCCTTGGGCAAATTTTGCCCCTAATGAAGGATTAACTCATACTTAGAAATTTTTCATGCCTTCTCATCAATTGGGTGCATTTCTCCATGGCTACAGGACAAGCCTCAGACTTAGAATTTTTTCTTCGTTTTCACCAGTTTCCACGCCCTGCTATTTTTAGTAAGTCCTCTCAATTTTGCACCTCTGATGCTCAGAAAGACTTGAAATTTTGCACACTGCATCCTTATCATCTCGTTGTTCTGTCGACACTGCCATTTTTAATCACCCTGCTATTTTTAGCCTATTTTTGAAGGTGGTTTACTATAAATAGTAACCTCTTGTTTCTGATAGCTCCATTGCTCCGTTTCATTTGAAATTTGGATGAGGCGCTCCTCACCACGTGACCTTACTGCTGACACTGAGGCATGCACTCAATTTACTATTTTTAGCCTGTTTCCAATCTGACTTACTATAAATAGTAAGTGCTCCGTTTGACTTGAAATTTCACCAGCAGATAGCCTGAAGGACGCTGATCGCGGTGGTTTACACCGGTTTTCGAAAATTCTGACTTTTTGCCCTTCTTTTCAGGCTCCGAAGTTGGAAACCCTAATTCGCTCTGCATGTATATCAAATAAACTCTATTTCTCTTCGTTTTTGTGGCACTGCGATCAGCTCGTGATTCTGAACTGCTGGGAGGCGGCTACCAGGACACACCTGCTAAAAATAGCAAGTTCCTTACTAAGTGAGTATCTTCATTTGCATGTCACATCATCGCGAAGCTCTCGAAAAACCCATCAGGAATCATCCGACATGCAAAAGAAACCCTGACATGCAAACCCTAAAAATAGCCTCGGAAGACTGAATTCTGAAAGTTGTCGTCTCGTTTTGCATGTTATATCGTTGCGAAGGTCTTGAAAAACTCAGAAGGAATATGCAGACATGCAAAGAAAAACTCTGCATCTGAACCCTGAAATTTGCCCCGGAAGCTGGACTGCTAAAAATAGTAAGTTGTCTGTTTTCGCTCAAATTTTGCATGCGAGCAGCCTGATGTGCTCTGAATGTGTTGTGATTGTCGGAATCTCAAAAATGCTGACAAATTGCCTATAATTTCACACTTACTAAAAATAGTAAGTACCTCAGAATCTGATGAAAATTTGCTGAAAGCCTGCTGGAAGCATACTGAAAACAATGTTAAGCTCAATTTGCAATTTATTCACTTTACTCAACCTCAGACTGACCAGGAAAAATGAAACCCTAATTCTCAGACTTGGTCAGTTTCACGCTTAAACTCACTGACGGGCGCAACCCCCGAAAGGCGGACATCAGAAAAGAGACAGAGCGAGAAAGAGAGAGAAAACCCAAGCCAAAAGACCAGAATGGAGCAAAAAATTAGGGGGTCCCCATTTTGAATGGGCCGATGTGTGAAAAGGTCACAACAAGTCTCTTCTATCTTTGCCTTGAAAACCAACTATGTTTTCCAAGAGTAGATAGCTTATTTATCCTCTGCATCTGTGACTGATTCATATGCCATACTCAAATGAGCAATCATAATCTCGTCCCGAGGTCTATTAATCGCCATGTCTCGCTCCTCATCTTGTAGACGTAGACGGAGCTCTCATGCATTGTACCGCAACTGATATAGCTCTGTAAGCATAGAACGGCCTCTAGCAACAAACTCCTCCTCCCATTCCTCCAAATGCTTCCCATATGCAACCAAATGATTAAGTTGGCCCTGTACTGCTGGAGGCTCAAGCATCGGCGAGAGTGTGGCGGTGACATCTGACCTATGTACAAGGCTAGAAATGTACTGACAAAGCTGTCTGATTTCAGCCTTGAGGGCTGCCTTATCTTCTCCATCCTTTAGCATTCTATCCCTAGCATTGTCTGTAGCAACCTGTAGGAGATCAACCTAAGTCTGGCATGTGCTACGACCAAGGTTGACTGTGATAACCTCAAAGTCCTGAGATTCCAACTCATCCAAGCTCTTCCCCTGTGGAGGTATAGCAGTCTCGACGACGATGTCCATATCAGCATTCCTCTCCACATGGACCATGTTCTTGATCCTCTTGTCTGGCACATCCTGGTAAACCTAATCAAAATCTGAATGATTAAGAACATAGGATGGCTGCCTCCTCTTCCTTCCCAGTTGATTTTCAATCCAAGACTGGTCTCGACTAATACTACTAGAAGGATCTGCACTAGCAACAGGAGGCTCTGACGAGAGTGAATATGTAGAGGAGCTACTGCGAGATGGAGAGTCTAAATCCAATTCAATATGAATTGGGACTGGTGACTGCTCCGAAACTGGTATAGGAACTTGAGGCTGAACTTCAGGCACCGGCAGACTCTGAATTGGCTGTGTGACGAGCTGTTTGACAGGGTCCGTGTGTGTATCAATAGCAAGCGCCTTGCCTTTCAAATTATTTGGCGCTTGACCTTTCTTGGGAGGGTTACTCCTCTTCTTCTATTTAGGTTTCGACAAGGAAGGTAGCGAAGGATCCACCACTAGTGGCTCTGCTCTAGGCACACTTACCCTCCTGGTCTTCTTGCTGTCGAGGTAAAGTATATTGTTCTGAATAACTCTACTTGACCTCTCCTTTACTGTTGCGTATTCCTTGGCATACCAATCAACTGCTGGCAGCAGCTGTGTGTCAACCTCCTCTTTGAAAAAATTAGGAAGAACTTCTCCCTCATCATCTGATAAACTTTCCACATCTTCTGACAAGAATACAAAAATCTGTGAGAGAGAGAAACGGCCATAGCTACGTCTGCGAACCTTGAAGTCGTCCACGCAATTGGCCCAATAGTCTTCCATGGAAGGCTTATGATATGCGCGACCACCGAGGCGAGCTATGTAATTACCCCAAGGATCATAGGCACGTACCTCAACAAGATACTTGAGATGATACCTCTCCAGCTCCTGTCCTGCAACTTTGCCATCAACTATCGTCTTGCACCAATATATTCCAAACTAAAAAGGAAAATTGGCAGTTGGTTTATGCTTGCGACGTAAATGACGATGAACATCATGCAACTGCCTCAGGAACTCCATAAAGACTATTCTATCCGAAGGATAGCGTGGAAGCATAGTTGGATTTCCTATAAATCCATATACTCGGATATAAGTGTATGTCGGGAACTGAATAAATCAATCTGCCCAACCATCCATCGCCGCTCTAGCAACTGCCGAGATATGAACGTGCAACTCCCGGTCCAAATTTCTCACTGTCTAAGTTAGGAAAGCCTTGTGAACACGCTTGAAATGGCATTTAGCCTTAGTGAACTCAAGCTGATCATAGTAGTGATAGACTTTCTGAACACTGAGAATGCTCGCGGTGTTTAGTCCTCGGAACTGACCCTGATAAGCAATCAAGTACACGAGATAAGAACAAATGTGAAACTCGTGGGCAACTAGGAAACCGGTGATCTGCTTGTGGATAACATCGTTGATGAAGGATGCCCAGTCATAATGCTCCTGCCCAGATATGATGCAACCAATGCTGTAATACATCCAAGGCTGGAAAACATTTGCATGTGAATGACCTGAGACACGATTCAAGAGTGTAATTAGAATCGAGTACTCATCCTTGTACTCACCACGACCCACATTATTCGGCAATTTGTTCTTCGCTTGCTTTAACCATCTTTCTACCATTTTACTTTGGCACTTGTTCACATCAGCGTTAAATGCATGCTCGCACTGCTCAATAGAAATAACCAGACTATTCGGGTGCTGAGGGATACCAAAACTTCTTTCAACGTCCAAAGGCTTGAGACTGCAAATAACTCGTCCATCTACTGACACTATCTCACAAGCAGCCGAGTTGTAATGCTTAATACAAGACATCACGAACTCAATACAATGAGCGGAGATAGGTCTGGAAGCGGCCTCTAATAACCCGGACTGCTGAATGTTCTGAATAATCGAATCTCTGATTTTGACTGGATCTAGGACTGCCTCTGGCAGCACCTTGTGGAGATTCGTCTCAACTGTCCCGATTAAGTCATGGGTGAGGACTGATTTGGTCTTGTATTCGAGCTGAGTGTATTGCATTTTGAAAAAACTCGCCCGTTGACTGTGAACTCGACTATATTCTGACAAGATTTCTAGCAAGCTAAAAATAGCCTATTGAAGAGTTATTTTCGGCGAAAAATCTGAGATATGGGTTTTGTCTAGAAAAAGATTCTAAGACAACCCAGAACGTCAAAAATGCAAAATTTGACTTCTACTTGACCATGCAAAGAATTTTTAGTTGAGAAAATTAGAAACTCGAGAACTGATGCTCTGGAGTTAAAAATTCCTAAAAATTCAAGCACATGAATTTAATTCGAGGAAGCTATATAGAAACGATCCAGATGATCAGACTCGCCAAAATTTGCCAACTTTAGGAACATGCGAATTGAATTTTGAGAGAAATTTGAGAATCAAAGAGGAAGATGTTTTTTCTATGTTCTTATGTGAAAATCGCCCCCTGTTCTTCAAATTTGTTGATGAATGCGAACTTGAACCTACAAAAGGAATTGTTTGATGCTATCGATTTTGATAACTGATGATAAATTTGCCCAACCTGTGAGAATTTGCCTCTGCTCTGAAGAACTACGAATTTTGCTTAAGCTGGATGAATGTTTAATGATAGGCACCATGAATAAATAGAGAAAATTCACACCATAATGCTAACTGCAAAATTTAAAAACCTCGACTGAAATAGAAAGCTTCTTATTGGACCCCTTCAGTTGTAACTAAGACTGACTTGAAGTCCGGAATAAAAATAATAATAAAAATATTCATCATGCAATTTGAAAATCCAGCACAAAGAGGCGCCAATTTTAGAAAATCGCCCTTTAATGCTCAAATATGCAAAAATAAATATTTAATATTATTTTAATCAGTTGACAAACCAAGTTGAGCTCTCGGATGGATTCGGCAAGCTTCACTGATTTCAAAAAGTCCTCATTTGTCCTCACAGGCGTCCATTTGCTCAAGATATCACGCTTTTTATTAACTTCCTACTTTGTAGCTTACTACAAAGTTACAACTGGCCAGATTTAACACTGATTTCCAGGTAACTGGGTGATGCTAAGACTAAGCAGGTGCATTCATTACGAAGCCTGCAGAGCAAGGAAGAAATGTCTTCTGGGAGTCATCACTGCAAAATCCATCATTCAACACCTCAAAAAATTAGGCACCCTTGATTAAATTGATTTTCAGACACCAGACTTAGTCATTTCTTCATTCTGCCATCTAACGCTTCAAATGACTACTGCCGACGAACGGAGAACCCTGCTGACTGGATAACAGGCTCACTGCATGACTAGAGGTATTCCGCAACCAACGAATATACACAAGGCATCTGAAAGTTGCATTAAGGACCCCAAAAGCAAGGGCGCCCCTAGCTTGAAAAGGCTCAAACACCATTTTGACAAAAGTACAACTCTCAACCAGATGCCCTACTTTGACCTCTGATATCGGGAGCTAGGGTGACCTGATTCGAGCACCGTTTGTCTCAATGCGTAGCCAGAAGGACTTACAAGAGATGTCACTGGAGGCGACGAAGCAAGAAAACTACTTCTAAGACCTCAAAAAGAAAGGCGCCTTTCCCAAGATGGAATAGACGACCAGACTTAGCCATTTTCTAAGCTGTCTTCGTTTTTCAGTATTTTGCAAAAGACCTCACACGTACGAGTGTTTGCCAAATCTCGGAGGCTAACGGCTGGGCTCATTGAATAGCTGGAGTAATTGTGCACAAGTCCCGTGAAGACTTCAAGAGCGAACAACTCCATCTGACAGGCCTAAAGGCTAGGCGCCCCTAGCCAATAGAGGCTAAAGTGAATATTTCATGTTTCTCCACCCTCTGATTTACGTGCTTGGTAAAATCTTTGCCACGATCTTTCAGAATATCGGATTGACAGGCTGACTGGTGCATTGCGAAACCGAACTAGAGTAGCATAGATGTCAGGAAGACCGTATCTGCAAACTTTATCATCTCAGAGGTCATCTTGAAGGGCACCCCTGAGCTACAGGGGCACAATTTCACCATTTAAGAAATTTCTGTGATATGAACTCTCTTTGTAATCTCATCTTCTGACGTTGACTGTCAGAGCTCTGGGACTCGGATGACTGCATTCAATAGCTCGTTGGATAGCCAGACTAGTCATGAAAAGATTAGATGCATCAACAATCAGGAACAACAGAATCTGAACCTCCATTAAAGAAGGCGCCCCTGAGCTACAGGGGCGCAAAAGCTGAAGAGTGGCAAGCTTTTACAATCTGCAACCTCTGGAGCCCTCAACTTCTGATGTCAGTTACCGAAGCTACGGACCTCGGATAACCCCACAGGATAGCTCATCGGATAACTGGGGTAATTCTGTAGAGATTGACTATGTTTATGAGCATATGCCACAAAATCTAGGCCTTCAAAAAGAAGGGCGCCCCTAAGCTACAAGGGCGCAATTTTGCTTTTGCTTGAGAAATCTTCATCAATTGATCACTGGAATCTTCGTCTTGGTCACTGAAATGACCATGCAAAGGTATAATTGTCGTCGTGAAATGCTCCTCCATCATGAAATGCTTCGTTCTGAGTCCCCAATTCAGGTTCTAATCAATGGATACTGCCTTTTATTGACAAAACTCCATGCTTGATATTGCCCAAAAACTGTATTTGACATCATTTTAGCAAGGTTTAGACTCTTTTAAGCAAAATGCCTTGATGAAGCAAAAAATTTGGTTTGGGTACAACAAGACAATATAATAATAAAATATATTGAATTTCTTTAGACGTTCTAGTTCATTCTTCCTTGGACATAATGGCTTGATAGGGTGTCCAAGAAACCCTCTACCCTAGGCCCAAGAGCAGTACACCCCTCTTGGCCCATGTGGCCCTTGCCATCCATATGGGTGGGGTACCTAGTGAGGCATCCTATCACCGTTCCCCTTATTAGAACCATTATGACTTAATTATGTACGGGGTTTGAGGGTGCAACTACAGTAGGGTGTCCTGGGCAATCATTCCCTCTAAGCCCAAGAGCAATACACCCCTCTTGGCCCATGTGGCTCTTGCAATCCATATGG
Source organism: Sequoia sempervirens (assembly GCA_007258455.2). Taxonomy (NCBI): domain Eukaryota; kingdom Viridiplantae; phylum Streptophyta; class Pinopsida; order Cupressales; family Cupressaceae; genus Sequoia; species Sequoia sempervirens. Next base: position 34,144 of record VDFB02294297.1, on the reverse strand, counting down.
GTGGGGTACTTAGAGGGTGACCCACACGCCATTTCCCCTCCTCGTAGGTCCTCAACTCCCAGATCTTGACTAGTTATTTATAGTCGGACCATATGAATATTATCCATAGTGTAGACACAAAGATTTGTATACTAAATCAATGAACAAATACATCACTTATATTGAACAAGATTGACAACTCGGATTTATACAGATGCACATGTTATCACGATCAATAAGTATTGGATCTTCTACAGACTTATGATTTTTAGAGAATATATTTCTATAAATTATTTATTGTTAGAATATATTCTTCATTCTTTTCCCTCTTCTTCTATCCACAAAAGACTGTGAGACATACCCCCTCATCATACGCATTCATCCAAGAGGCATGTCCATTTGGTAATGATCATAACTAATATTATCTTCTAACCATTTAGGGAATAATTAATATTTATTAATATTATCCCTTAATATGATTGTTGATCTGTCTTTGAGTCTTTTTCTTTATCTACACATCATTTCCAGCCAAATACTCTTAATTGTGATTCCTAAAGGAAAGACGGAATTCTTCCAATATATATGTTTTATTCCTTTTGTCTTATTCCCCCTATCTAATTTACTGCCATGTCAGGTTTGTCCTTTCCCTCGTAGGCAGCAGATGGATTTAGCCTCCATTGTAATAATTTTCCCCTCATTTGTGCCCTGTTTGCAAGCCCTTAATTCTGATCTCTTCCCAATGTGTATTCCTTGCTGGTTGGACTCCTTCTAACCTTTTTTCATCTCCCCTTTCTTCTCTTCCCGATTCCCTATTCATTTATATTTCCTTTTCTCCTCATGAAAAGAGACAAACTTTCAAATAGCCACTGTCCATGTCCTTTGTTAATTGTTGCATTTATAGTTATAATCACTGCCCTTTTATTTTTGTCTCTTAATGAAATGGTATTTTATCATATTATTATTTTTTTTATTAGCTTATATGTATATTTTAATATGGTTATAATCATAATTAAATTGTTAGTATTTATATGATAATAATATTTATTATATTTGATTATAATATCACCTTATGATAATTACAATTATAGTAATATTAAACTGCTAATAATTACATTTATATTTGTAATATGTATTTGGTTATTTATTTCATTTATTCATTTGTATTTCCCATTAGGGTTTTTAGTGTCGCAATTTTGGGGACATGACATTAGGCTTGTCTTCCTCAACGAGATTCACCTTCTTTAATTTGGTTCCTCATACTTGATTAGTTTGTCAAGTTGTAACTTATGAGCTAGTGTGTCGTCCAATTCTGCTACCCCTTCCCTATATTCTTCATTCTTTAGTGGGAATGACTGGCTCGTCGTACCTTTGTCTTCTTCTTCTATCTCCCTGACTTGCAGCATGTTGCATTATGGGTGGAATACCAAATAATCCCCCATTTGCCAATGAAATAAGCCTTTCAACAAACTTGTCTCATCTTTTGAGCAACTCTCAAGTTCAAGTACTCCCTCATCATTCAACTCCATAGCCTTCCTTCCTTGGTCCATATATGACTCTCCCTCGTCTAATTTTGATTTCGACGATGCCAGTTCTTCACTGACGGCTTGGTTTTCCAAGACGATTGCGTACTTCCTCCCATCGCTCTCAATCGAGAGTGTATTCCGCTTCTAGTTATGACTTGCCTTGGCAGCAATAAGCCATCCTCTTCCCAGCAGCGCGTCATACGCCTTCTTCTCTAGAGGGATGACAACAAAATTCAACAGGAATTGTTGTGTGCTAATCAGTACTTTTTGCGCCATCAATGTACCAAGAGGTTTAATGCCATGTTGATCAATGCCTACCAGGTGAAATGTGGGGGGGCAAAGAGTTGACTTCCCCAGGCACTTCAAGGTTTAATCTGGTAGTACGTTCACTACCGAGCCTCCATCAACGATGGTGTTGGAGAGTGTCCTCCCCATGATCTCCATCTGTACAATGGCAGGCTTCCTCGCAACATTCACTGCGAGTAGCATGGGGTCAGGCACCTCTTCTATCGGTTGTGTCATACTCTCTGTTGGACTCCCCTAACGATGTATGATGTCTTCGACGACCTTAGTAAGTACTACCCTCAATTGGTGCATCGTTTGTAGAAGGTCTATTACCTTGATAGGTACAGTTGTGTGGAGCACTTGTCATACAATGTTCTCAGACTCTGACTGCAACAACATACTAGTCACCTTGGAGGTTCTTCATTCCTTGGCCATTGCCTCTTCCACTTTTGCTCTGGCTTCTCTAAGTCTTTCCTTCTCTGTACGAGGGTCTAGATAAGTAGCTTTCTTCATTTGTGCTCTTGTGATCGCCAAGACCTTGTCGGCTACCTCCAGCATATTTATGCCTTTCTGCTTCGGGCAGTCGGTATCTTCGTGATCGCCCGGTCCACCATTTATAGAGTCTTCCTCCCATACCTCGATTGTTCTGGCACTCCGTGGCGAGGTGACCCCATTCATTGCACTTTTGGCATTGTATCATGGGTCTACCCTTACTGTTGTACCAGATCTTACTTCTCGGCGTATTGTTATTGCTTCTTCGATTGTTACTTGGAGGCTTTGGTGGTGTGGTCGGAGAGGTTGACCGTTCCCCTTGTGCAAAGAATACTTGCAAACTTCTCGCCTTTAGATTGTACGGGCACTCCTTGGACTGTCCCATAACTTGGCAAATGTCACAACAATTTCTTTGAGCAATTTGCCTTGGTATGACCTTTTGTTTTGCATTCGGTACACCATAATTCTTTGGATTCCTTCAAACTCTCCTTGTTAGCCTTCAGCTCCATCATCCTCATCATATCTCGTCTGAGAGCTTGTATAGTCTTTGACTCATCTTCGCTTCTCTCCTCCATATTATCATCGTCATTAGTTTTCTTCTTCCCCAGAGAGGATGTCTTGTTCTCACTCTCAATGTCCATCGCACGATTGTAGGCTTCAATGTACGATGATGGAGGTACCACCTTCATTTTCTCCCGTAGGGAGGGAAGTAGTCCTTCAATGAACCACTGTTTCTTCAAGCCATCTGCTAGCTGTCTCCAGTTTCGCTAGCAAATCTTTGAGTCTATGATTGTAGGCTCGTACATTTTCATTCTATCCTTGTTTCGTGTTATATATTTTTGCCACAATTTCATTGTCATCCCTGAGAAGTTTAAATTGTTCTTCAAATGCTCTCTTAAGTAATCGCCACGAGGCTTTGTGTGTTGCCTCCAATTCCATGTACCAATCTATGGCTATGCCTCTCAACGTCGTTGGGAACGCTCTCAGCCAATAATCCATGTCGTCTTGCCCATTCGCTATCCATATTGTCTTGCACGTTTTGCAATGACGTACAGGATCCTCTGAACCATTCCCTGTGAACTTCGGCAATTTTTGCCTCTCGACTAGCAGAGTCACCAAGTTTCTTCCCAATTCACTCCTTGTACGTTGGACCTAACTAGACTTTTTCTCCCCTGACGTTATGGTGCCTCTCCTGCACTCTTGACCACGTACAGGTCAGCAACACCCTCTCAGTGTCCTCTACACCTTGAGTCTCCTAGGATTCGTATCAGTACTCCCTCTGCCCAAGGGTCTTCGGCTCGGATCCTCCAATCCTTGGTCCCTCGTCGTTCAATATGGACAACTCTCGAATGCGGCTTATACTGTTTTCAAGTTCTTTTAGAAGTTCATTTTCAGCATTTATAAATTTTTCTTTATCTTCTACAGGCGATGTCTTGAAAGTTCCTTCGTCACTTTCCTCAGCAAGGTTTTGGTGTAACTTAACAATAGATTGATTTATTTCATTAAGGTCTTCATTTGTTTCTTCAACAATTTGTTTTAGTCTTCTCCATCAGGTTTCTTATTCCTTTAATCCGAGTGATCATCCTTATTAGGTTGTACGAGCACTAATTGTTGGTTCTATGATCATTGATTGCCGAGAGTACACCTTCAATGGTGTCATGTTCCTCCTCCCGCTTGCTCCTTTCCTCGTACCATTGTAGTATTTGCTATCTTCAACGTTCTTCGTCACTCTCCACCCAAACATCTTGCAGTATGATGTAATGACGTGCTAACAACCTTGGTAATCGATTGAGTAGATGGTCGACCTGTGGGTTGACGTGTAGTCTGTCCCAGATGACCAACTAAGGGATCTCTTGCCTGAGAGCCTCCCTCTGTATGTGATCCCTCAACGAGATATCCCACAGTTTCACAAAGTCATGTCAATTTGTCTTCTCTTTCCTTGTTTGCTTGTACCGGTTTTTCAGTCAGCAAACCCATCATGACACCATTCTACCATCTAGTGATTTTCCCAAGTTCACTTAGGCAACGGCGCCAAATGTTTACTCGGGATAACTTTAACGTACTACGAGAGTAAACGGATGAAACTTACAGAACATAGAACATGTACAGAAATCATTCACGAACACATAGTGCACAGAATAGATGTTGCATTTATTCATCAATTTAACAAGTACAATAGCATAATGTCACCAACATAATAGCATCAATGTCCCGATTACAATAGACTCTAATACATATAGTCATCGGTGGTAGTTGAGAAACCAACCATCGCGACACATCATAACAACCAAATCACTAATCAGGACTTAGTTTCCCGAAACAACATGTGACATCAAGTGCATGAATTATTTTCTATTTGACTATAGTTTTATTCAATAACAACCGACTACGGCCGACTACAACTATTTGATAATGATATCACCATGTCTTTCTCATGCTTTCCTCAACTCTCTGCCACACTTGAGTCACCATTCTTAACTTGCTTGCCACTTGAAAGTTGGGTCATGCTCCATGTTTTTGAAGTGTTGATACTTGGATGTGATTCACTCAGATGATTGTCATGTTTTTGGCATGGTTTTATGCTGGCTTCCCCACCCAGAAAAAAGCACCTGACTGATTTCTTTCCCTTTCTCTCATTGTCTTATGCTGATAAGTCACCTGAATGAAGTGCTTGAGGAGATCTCTTTGACACTCACCAATCTTGCTTTCAGATTCAAAACTCTGATATTCAATCCTTCTTTCTGTGCAGGAACTATCGAACAAACACGAACTTTGTCATTTTCATTCGGCACATCTCATCCTTGAGCAACCTGCAACCATTGGTAACTGACAAACTCCACCAGAAACTGATAACCTTGCAATTTAAACATGAAGGAAAACTTGGTTTATATTGATAACATGATGTGGATGACATGGTTACTGATTGCAAACTTGACTGATGGCAAAGCTTCATAGAAGTACCAACAATATTCTTTTATGGAAACACTCAAAGTATTAAAAATAACTGTTACCTTTGCGGAGTATAAGATCAAGTCATCTTTTGTTAGCTTAAGGGAATGACTGGTTTCAAATGATGCAAGATTCAGTGCTGCACGAGATTCTGCCTGGCTCAAAATGCACATTTAATAAGTTTAAAACTTATATAACAAAATCTAATATTAAACTAATGTTGAAAGCAAACTAGCATTTAAAATAACATGCTTTCAAGTTCTGACTCCTTGGAACTGCACTACCTGTGATCCTGTTGTTACAACAAGCAGATCTCTAGGAGCATACGCATCCATGTCCTCAGCTTTAACCTGCAAAAGTATGCATAAGCTAAATTTTACAGTATACTGACTATAACAAAAAAACTAATGTCTTCTCAAACACGCCTGGAAAATTTAGCAATGTTTCATTTTTTGCAAACCTATGTTAATTGGTTTATCATTCCAACCCGAGATTCATGGTCTCACAAATTTTAGCTAAAACTAGATAAGGCTTAAGAACTGCATATTCCACAAATAATCAACTACTACAAAGTTTATTGTTTGCACACAAAAATCTAATATCAACTATAGCCATGCTTTATTCTTGAGACCATGTCGGCCACTCCAACTTCAAATCAATAATCCTAGACATGGATTATTGCTTACCAAAGTTGAGGGATCAAATGGTGCTAATCCAGCCCTCCAAGCAGCATCCAGGTAAGTCTTCAAAGACATCCCAACAAATACCTGCACCAATTTAACATCTAGTACTGTAGCTTGACAAGATACAAATGTAGAAAATCATTAAAATGTGTCTAGCATATGATACTCTCTGTTGCTAACTTTCTTTCCTGAGACAAACTCCTGTACTTAAAGCCAGGATATTTCAAGAATGTAAATTTTAAAAAAATGTATTCCTACCAGTTTCCTGCCAGTCAGCTCAGCTGCAGCTTTCACACTGCCAATACGATGAATATTTGAGGCGAACTGTGTAGTAATAACTCTTCCCTTTACAGAAGCAATCTTTCGCAATAAGGCCTCTGCCACATCAGTTTCACTGGTAGTTCTTCCAGGTGAAAGAATGTTTGTGGAGTCGCTCATCATCTGACAACAGAACCAATTTCAGCAAGCACATGTAAACTGACAACTATCAAGTACATTTGATATTTCAAGCACCTTAATGGACCATAGGGAAGCTGATTAATTCCTGAGCTTGGTAAAATAAAATAGCATTGCTATATTTCATTGAAACAAAGATTCAATATATTATTATCTAAGAAGTATTCAATTATATTACATCAAAACCTTGACCCTTGGGAAACAACCATCTATTCATTGGTATTCAGCTAGGACACCAAGTCAAGGATATTATATTTTTATTTTTCATTGGACACCCTACTAATAAACAATTGGAAAATTTAGCAATCTCAACATTGAATTGACAAATCATCCATGGATGTTAACCAAAGAGAATGAGTGCAGGACAATTGATCAAATGCAAGTACAAATTAGGTATCTAATGGCATATATTCAGAATTTTAAACTCGGAATTGTGTTTACATAGAAAACTATATCCACAAAAGTATTCATCAAAATGGATATATATTATGAATCTTAGAATGAAATATTGATAGAACAAGATGTTAAGTGAATTGCAGTTTAAATAAAAACATGGCTTCTTAATTTGGGATTAAGATTTGTCATTGTTATACCCTATTACAATTTTATTTTCAAGCTTCTTATGGGAGAAGATCTGCTGGGAAAATGGTCAGAGGTCATTCAGTCAACCAGGCATTGGAACCTTAAAGGAATCCATTGAAAAGATTGATGTTAGGTATTTTCTAGCACAATTGAGGGATTCAAATCCCTCTAATCAGCTCAAATCTACATATATCGTGTGGCTTTGAACTATTCAGAAAGGTACACGTTTAATAAATATGCTTCATCAAATACAGAGTAAAGCATTGTTTGGTCTGGAATCTCAAAATTCTCTCTTGATCCCTTTAAATCCAACAACACCCTCCTCTTCTAGGTAGCATATATGTTGACAACCAACTCAAGCCCTCAAACATAGAAGACAATAGCATAACCATAGTTGAAAAACTCGCCAATTGCAAAAACTCGGCAAGCCCGGAAAATACGGTTTGGAAGAAACTCGGAAAAAACTCAGCAACTTAAAAAATTGCTTAAACTTCATTAAAAATGCATTTTTTTTGCAAAATTCAATGATAAGATGCATCCAATGAGTCAATAAAATGAGTGCATAGACGAAACAAGCTGAGTCTAGTTATATTTGATCAATTTGAAAGAAAATTAGATACAAAATCGCATCCTCATGTGGAATGCTCAATACGCTGATACTAATAATCTGAAACAAAATGAAAATAGCAAATTGTTTTTTGTAAAACTGAAAGTAAATACAACATTAATATATTTCAGCTTTTACAAATTCACATTTTCAGATGGGCGGAAAAATATTCTAAGGCACTGAAAGCTAAGCACCCCTCCTTGGTAGAGGCACCCAAGTCTTCTAGACTTAGTCAAATTTTTGAGATTTTCAATTTTCCTTTGACTTTTTTCGTTTTGCGTGAAATGCCTCTGTTTGATCTGCAATTTCCGCTGTCCGACAAATCCTCTAAACTGGATGATGGATTCATTAAAGAGCCTAAACATATCTGAGATGATCTCCTGCTTTTCCCAACCCTAAAAATTGCTTTTGGTTGCTTCTCAGCGAACCAGAACAAGGCTGATGGGCAAGGTTGCACGTTTTTCGGAAAGCGAGCGAATTTTTCTAAGGCATGAAATGCCAAGCACCCTTCCTTGACAGGGGTGCCTAGGTTCACCAAAGTTAGATTATTTTTCATGATTTTCAACTTCCTCTTGCTTTTCCTTAACAACCTTTGCTGACTGCGTTCACTGTTTTCGAGAGCTGAAAAATGGCTAAGGCATGAAATGCCAGGCACCCTTTGTTAATGTAAGGATCAGATTTAACAGAAAGCAAAAATGCAACACAAACACAGCAAATACCCTGGGAAAACCCTCCTCCTGAGGGAGAAAAACCCAGCCAATAATATCTCTTATATTATTGAAATGTCAACACAAATGTCTCCTTTACAAAGGCCAATATGAAGGCCAACACACAGCACCACAGTCTGCTGCAAATACAGAACTGAATGATACAATCTGACAATAGTTATCTTAGACTTCTACACAAATCTCAGTCTTCTCTTTTGAATGAACTTGCATATGAAGAACCTCGAACTGCTAATCAATCAACAGCTGATAGCACTGCACATAAGAAGAACTTGCACAGCTCCTCTGATAAATTCACACTTGATACTAAAATGAACTGAATGCTGAATGAATGTATATACAATGTGACTCTGCATGTCAGTTACAATTTGCATGTCAGTTACCTCTGCATGTCAGACTGTGTGTCAGATACCTCTGCATGTCAGTTACAATTTGCATGTTGACCACATTGAAAGAGAATTTTCAGCTGTCATAGCCATTTTTAGAATTTACCAAATGAAGTAAATTGAGACAGCTAGAAGAATACGACCGACGCTGCCATAAACATTAACACTCCCTCTCAGCTAGGGAGGATACTTCCAGCTGCACAAGACAAATCACCTCATCGTGATGTAGTCATCTCATCATGGCGTCCACCATGGCTACTCCAAGAGAATGGAACAAGGGCTTTCACCTCAAATTTCTCTCACAGAGAAAGATGCACTAACAAGGGCTTACACCTCAAATTTCTCTCGCAGAGAAAGATGCATTAACAAGGGCTTGCACCTCAAATCTCTCTCGCAGAGAGAAATGCGTTAACAAGGGCTTGCACCTCAAATCTCTCTCGCAGAGAGAAATGCGTTAACAAGGGCTTGCACCTCAAATCTCTCTCGCAGAGAGAAATGCGTTAAACAAGAGCTTGCACCTCAAATTCCCCCGTCTCAGAGGAAAATGCATTAACACAGATCTTCATGATGATGAAACTCCCTCTGAAGCTCCAAGTACTTGCATCAGCCTTCTGACCTTCTCGTCCAAGGTTGCCTCTGATGAATAGTCAAACTCCCTCTGAATGCAAATTCTTCCTCTTTGAAGAAACTAATCTCAAGACAACTTGAATAGGTTCTTCCTCTTCGAGAGATGTCTTTAGTCATCAACTCAGTCCCATGGCTGCAAGCTAAAACTCCATGCTCAATCATTTCTCCATGACATGACTTATTCCTCACAGGATGCCTCAAGCTCTTCCTCTTTAAGCAATCTCTCATCAACCTCTTGCTCCTCGATCCATCCTGGAAGCATTTTAGAGAGAGATTACTAATAGTTCATAGAACTAAACTATCCCGAAGAGAAATACAAATGCTAGAAGCATACATCATTCACTATCTCAATGTTATAGCATGAATTAATCTACATCATTATTCAAAGGCACAAACATAAGATACTTATCTCCTTGTGTTGATACACTAATGAGCTAGACCTGTAGCTGTCTCATCTTCGCCACCTTCACTCGATCTCGCCCTCAAGGAAAGTGGGAACATGAAATGACCATTTATAAAAGATTGAAAACTCCATTTAAATCTTGAGATCACATTAAGAATCAACGCACTCATGGATAAACTTGACCTTTCGCTTCCCAAGCTTGTAAACAAAGATTGCAGCTTCAAGAAAAACATTCATACCGCACTGCAGAAGATAAGCCAACACAAATAGCATTGACTCCATCACTTTCTCTCCATGGCACTTGCACACATAGACTCAACAGCTTTTCCCATGCCTCCTAAACATGTCTAAGATTTACAAACTCAAAAAAAAAGCTTTCAAAACTCCACTATGCCACAAGAGACTGTGTTCCTGTTAGACCAAATCTGATCGGATCTTTTTGTAGACCCGCTCTGATACCATGTTAATGTAAGGATCAGATTTAACAGAAAGCAAAAATGCAACACAAACATAGCAAATACCCTGGGAAAACCCTCCTCCTAAGGGAGAAAAACCCAGCCAATAATATCTCTTATATTATTGAAATGTCAACACAAATGTCTCCTTTACAAAGGCCAATATGAAGGCCAACACATAGCACCACAGTCTGCTGCAAATACAGAACTGAATGATACAATCTGACAATAGTTATCTCAGACTTCTACACAAATCTCAGTCTTCTCTTTTGAATGAACTTGCATATGAAGAACCTCGAACTACTAATCAATCAACAGCTGATAGCACTGCACATAAGAACTTGCACAGCTCCTCTGATAAATTCACACTTGATACTAAAATGAACTGAATGCTGAATGAATGTATATACAATGTGACTCTGCATGTCAGTTACAATTTGCATGTCAGTTACCTCTGCATGTCAAACTGTGTGTCAGATACCTCTGCATGTCAGTTACAATTTGCATGTTGACCACATTGAAAGAGAATTTTCAGCTATCATAGCCATTTTTAGAATTTACCAAATGAAGTAAATGAGACAGCTGGAAGAATACGACCGACGCTGCCATAAACATTAACACCCTTCCTTAACAGGGGCGCCTGGACTTTCTAGTGTTAGAAAATTTTTCACAATTTTCAACTTTTTCACTTTGCCTTCTTCGTTTTGCGTGTTGCATGAATCATTCCCTGTTGATCATTGTTTTTTCAACACCTAAGACCTTGAATCTGACACCAGGTAGTTGACCTTCCTCCATTGATGATTTCGGAGCTCATGCTTTTCCTTTTAAAAAAGCAGAATAGACCCACCAGAGAAATCCCAATCTTTCGATGATTCTGACTAGACCAACCTAACTGGGAAGTATTTTCAACCAATCAAAATCAGTTAGAGACTTGGAAACAAAGATTATATTTTTAGAAATTTTCTAAAAATTGAAAATTTCTATTTTTAAAAATTTTGCCAGCATCCATTTGACAAAAAACCCTAAATCAAGTCTATTTTTAAAAATTTCTAAAAATAGAAAATTTCTATTTTTAGAAAATTTTAACTTTTGATGACATTTTTTACAAGACTTTAACCACTTTTACAAAATGCCTTAATGAAGCAAAAAATGTTAATTTTGGACATTACAAAGGCAAGCATTCAAAGCATAGAAGCATAAATCTGCAAAAAATCCTCAAAATCGCGATTTTTAAAAAATCTGGGAGGTTGCCGATTTTTTCCTTGCAAAAATCCCGATTTTTTCAGCAGTCAACGCCTGTGAAAAAATCGTTGAAAATCGCTATCGATTTTTCAAAAAATAAAAAAAAAGGCAGAAAAAAGATGACGTATTCTCCTTTTTCAAGTGCGAATCGAGGGTTTCTCATGTCGGCGAAAACGTCTAAAGGCGGCTGCAGGTTTTTCAAGTGCGAATCTACTCTAAAATCGCGGGTTTCTCATTGACGCGAATTTCTGAAGCCATTTTTTCTGGTCACATTTTGCTTGCTTCTCAACGTGTGTTCATTCTTTTTAAGGCATTTTTAATTACATTCATTTACATTTTTTTTTCAAATCCGATTTTTTCCCGATTTTTTCACGATTTTTCAAAAAATCCTGATTTTTTGGTTTGCCGATTTTTTCCCCAAACGATTTATGCTGCTATATTTCAAAGTATCAATTCAAGCATCAAGATCCACATCCATTGAAGCCATTTCATGCAAGATCAAGATCAACATTTCAGATTTCCAAAGGTTTATTCAAGGGTTTGGTGAGTTGCAACATAGCTTGTTCATTCATCATTCCTTTCACATTTTCATTATTTCAATTCAAGGTTTAATTAACCAAATGATGTTTGACCAAGGCAAACCCCCATTCACCAAAAAGAAACAATTTTTATCTCTTTTGTTTGTGTTGCAGATTTTAGGTTGAAGGATTGAAAACTTCTTAAAGTGCAAAATTGGAAAAGTTGCAAAAGTTGTCAAAGTTGTCATCAAATCACGGAATCTCACCTACAGATTTGATTTCCAACTTTCCGACACTGAAACTTGGACAAATTGGAAGCTACAAATCAATATCAGAGGCTCCCGAAAGATTGTTGAAAACCCTAACAAAAGACTTCACCCATGGGCAAATGAGTCTCACACAGCCTCCCGAAACTACCTTTTGGTGACCGGTACACATCATTTTGCTCTTCTCGGATTTGCAGAAAGTTTTTTATTTTTGTCAATATTGAGTTTTATATTGCTGTTGCAAGTTTGAATTGGCATAGTTAGGTTGATTTGCTATTTTTAGTTATTCTCCCAAAAGTGTTGTTTGAACTTTACCCCCATCCTCAGTCATAAAGAAATCAATAGATTCTCACATTGAGTTGATTCACCTAAGAGTTGTTAGTCAATTCTTTGTGGGGATCTCATTTCCTAATGAAATAAGGAAGATGGTCCATCATACCCCCTTGATATCATATCATATTTGGTAAACCTTATTTTCGTTGTTTCAATATATATTAAAAAAAATTGCTTTATTGTGAACTCAAACCTAAATCCAAAGTTGAATTGGCAACTTAAGTTTTATATGCATTTTTTTTCATTTGTTTAAGTTCTTTCACAAGTCAAATGTAAAAATACCCACGTCAAAAGTTTTTTGGATTAAAGTATGTATATCCTAAAAGAGACCAACATTGATCATGATGTGGTTGAATGACTAAGAAGCAACTCTGACCCAAGAGCTTTATCATCAAGACCTGCAACCCTCTAATGTAGTTATTTTTGCAGCAGCGAGAGTAAATTGGCTACATCTGATCCTTTGAAACTTTGAACAAAGTATATTGTAATTGAAAAATTGGAAAATGACTAGTATCTAGTTATTATTTATGCACTGTGCAATATGCATTGTGTGATGCAATTTAATCAACAAAATTAACATAAATGAAAAAAATCTGCATATCACAATTCATGTGATAAACTCTCACTTTTGTTTGTTCTTCATATCTCTATGTTATTTAAACATCTTCAAATTTACAAAACAGTAAGTTTTTCTCTTCTTTTCTTTATTTTTCTAGATTTTTTGACAACTGGATTTTTTCCCAATTAAATCCTGATTTCTTGAAAAAATCTTAATCTTCTGGTTTGGCAATTTTTTCCCAAAAAATTTTTGCTGCTACGAATGCATGTATGCATGCATGCATATATCTATGTATCCATGTACGTATGTCATTTCATTGTGTATGACACGAGCATTGTTTTTTGCCTCTCAAGTCTAATATGTAATTATAATTTGACAACAAATACATCAAAAATATAATTTACAAGCACTTGTTGAAACCTTTGGATAAAAATGACCATACAACTTCTATATGGAGGTAATATAAGATAGCTGCCAGAACTTACCAACGTAATGCCTTCTTTTGCAAGTTCTTCCAATGCTACACGATCAAAGCTTTTTCCATCCAAAGGTGACTCGTCAATCTGTAAAACAAGTCAAGATTCAACACATTAGCATCTATATGTTCTTAGAATGCTGATGTACATCTTTCAAAAGATTATTTTTCTTCAATGAACTATTAATACTTGGAACGAGGCATCTACCTTCCAATCTCCTGTGTGCAAAAGTGTCCCATCTTCACAACGAAGCACCACCCCACAACAATCTGGTATTGAGTGTGTAACTCGAATAGGTTCTACTTCAAATGGTCCGGCGTGGAACCTCTCTCTCATGTGGAAGACAGTCAATCTAGTCTCAGCTTCAATATTGTGATCTTTTAATCGCTTTTTTATGAGCTATCCATAGCAAACATTATATGTCAAAATCTGATAAGCTTATATTTTATATGTATGAAAAAAGCTTTAATGAAAATACTGCTTATTGCTTTCACATGTTTGGCTGGTTAAAGCAAGTTTATAAATCATAGTCACAGGGACTATTTCTAATTATGCTTTTTTTTTAATTATAAATAAAGCATTCTTATGCTTCTAAATCCAACAGTCAAGCTGAGAACAAAGACCAATACAAGAACATCATCCACTTGCATTTTCAAAGAGTAACACCTACCATCTTTAAAAGCAATCAAACAGTCAAACTGAAAAGAAGGACCAATACAAGAACATCGTCTACTTGCATTTTCAAAGAGTAACGCCTACCATCTTTAAATATTAGAATAAGCACAACCATTTATACGTATCATTCTGTTTCCATAAATTCTATGATGGTCTTAAGCATTTCAGGCATAACAAGCCATAGGCAGCATCTGCTAATGATATGTTTCTTTGTTGTGAAAGTTATTCTATCTGCTTTCAGGCTGTGCTGCCATTTATCCCATATGTCTTTAAAGCTTGGTAGGCTATACTAATTTGAAAGTCATTATGACATACTCAGAATATAGAATAAAGTTTAAACTAAATTACCAAGTCATAATCTCAGTATGAGATGAAAGTATCTTGTTATAATTTAACAATTTTTAACAGAATCCACACAAATAAAATGAAATCAGCTAAATGTAGCAGAAAACAAAGTACTCACTATAAGTTAGGAGAAATACCTCCATAGTAAATGGTGTGGAGAAAATTTTGGTATGAGAGTCCAATGCTGGAACTACCTGCTCAGAGAAAACATAAAAGCATCCCTATTTTTAGGCATACTTATAAACAGATGAAAAGTAATGCCAGTTACACATGATATGTATCGCTTTCGTTAGGACCATAGCAATACAAGTCTTGTAGCTGTAAAGATAATTTATATACAGGAAATAAATACACAAGCAAAGATATAGTTAGAATACTTATATATTAGTGTGCACTAACTACCAAAATAGGTTAATGAAGCTTGAAGTCAATGAAACAAAGTTACTTCTGAATAAAAGTATGTTTGTTGTGCAGAAAACAAAACAAAAACCTACATCAAACAGTTAATTAAAAATTACACTTTGCAGAAGTTACCATGAAAAGATCATGAATAAGTCTAACACCCATTCTTGTTACCCTGCCCCCAATTGCATATACTCTTGGTTAAAACCTAGATTACCTGATTCTCCCTCCCCACTCTAGGTATATTTTCCCATAAACCTATGCCTCGTAATCTATCCACCTCAAATACACCCCAGACACATCCGAACAAGGATATGAGCCAAGTATGGTTAGGAGATGGATGGGATGAGTTATAGCCATTACAAAATCTGAGCTGTGACCCACCTTTAGTTGAAAAACAAAGAAAAAAGCTCAAAAAGATAGAAAAGAAAACAAACACTCACACAATACAAAGAGAGGCAAAAAGTGTCTCTCCTCACGTCCTATTTTCTGCTGCAAAATTTATCTTTTAAATTTTCCTTGTTAATGGTGTTTTTTGGCTTTTTTTATTTTTTATTTTTATTTTTTTTTATTTTTTATGTAAATTGTTACCAGAAAGGGTAACACTCTTTTATTGATTCCAAGAGACATTTACATCAAGGCGCTGATGCCCGCTCCATGCTCTGACAGCCTTCTGAACTAGAAAACGTGCATAGCACCTTTGTTCTCAATTACATGGTCAAGAGAGGCCTGTTATAGACGCCTCATTCTCAGAATGGTAGCCAGGTCACCATTGCCCGGAGAACTTGCCAACTTCAACATACCTTTTGCCAAAGCATTTCTGACCCTGCAATACCACTAGAGACCTTCTTGCCAAAGAGAAACACTACCGTATAACTTGAGGAAGCCCTTCAAATCAGACCAAAAGGAAGCTGAGCAAACATTCCCATCGGCTCAAGGTAGCAATCGACCACCATCGACCGAGATCACGCGTCAAACGCATGAAACGATGTTAGACCATAGCTACAGAATCTCATGTTGAGATTTGGAGCAATGCTTGCCGCCACCAATGAGCTTCGCAAAAGTTTCCTCAAGGTGCTTCCCGTGAGACTAGCTAGTCTTTGCATCATTCTCTAAGATTTGCACCAGCCCTTCCCAGTCGATGGGGGAGTTCGAGGCCACCATTTTGAACTTCTGATTTAAGGCATATTTCGAGAGGAAATCAGCTACACCATTTGCCTCATGGTATACATGAGATAACGTGAAACCATCCACATTCTCTAGCAACACATCGATTTTGTCTAACCAAGCATTCAACCTCCAACTTGGGACTTGCCTAGAGCTAATAGCCCTGATGACAATTTGGGAAACCCCTTCAATATCAACCCAATTCTTGTTGTTGACAACAATGTATTTTAGCCCTTCGTAAAGAGCCGAACATTCTGCCTCGTTGTTCGTCCTGTCTAGTAAACGAATGGAAGCAGCCCAGGCAAACCTCCTAGCCTCATTTCTTATTACAAAGCCTTCCCCTGAGGGCCCCAGGTTGCCCTTCGAGGCCCCGTCGAAATTCATCTTCAATCTCCCTCGAGGAGGGAGAAGCCACTTCAAAGTCCCCCGACACATTTTGGAACAGAGTTGATGCCCCTTTAGGGGCACGATTAAAGGCCAATTCCTCAGCATTTGTTGGTCACAGGCAGACACGTACCTGTATTTCCTTAATTTTGCTTTCG
Source organism: Sequoia sempervirens (assembly GCA_007258455.2). Classification (NCBI taxonomy): domain Eukaryota; kingdom Viridiplantae; phylum Streptophyta; class Pinopsida; order Cupressales; family Cupressaceae; genus Sequoia; species Sequoia sempervirens. The sequence goes on along the minus strand of VDFB02294297.1, from coordinate 17,467 downwards.
CATTAAAGAGCTCAGAGATGCCCCTCTCCATCTTTACAAGAAGCTCTTGCAGTTGAGTCTGCACATCATTGAAGATTCTAGCATTTCTTTCCCTCTACAAGTGTCATATAATCAGTGATGGAGTAGCCTGCCATAAGCTTGCCATAGCCGAATCTTTACCTAGGCATGGCCAAGCTTCAAAGACCTCAAACAAACGATTTGCAAACGAAGATTTCCACTCCAATTTTGCACATAAAAATTTCCAACAAGCTTGAGCCGTTTCACACTAAAGCAACAAGTGATATGTCGATTCACCATCCTTCCAACATAGTACACATCTTTACAGACCTGCAATACCAATCCTTTGTAAACGATCCCTAGTGAGAATCTGCCCATGAAGAGCCACCCAGGCGAAGGCACCAGCTTTTGGTAGGACACCTTTACCCCAGCACAATTGAACCAGCCATTAAAGGGAGCCTCTCTCATCTCCGGTGACTTCATACCCCAGCTTCGTGGAGTACTACCCATATTTTGAGGCACACCATTTAATCAAATCTTTCTCCTCTGTGAAGAAAAGTCTTCAATTGGCTAGATCCCCATTCAACAGTGATTTCTATTCTCCAAAAAAACATGACAACTCCTTCCATGAGAATTCAATCCTTCCATTAGATTTCCAGATATTGACATACCCCCTGATGCAATTACCATATTGCCTCACTGCTTCTTGAATTGATTCCTTTGGGAGTGGCAAATTGGATAGAGGCTCATAACCGTTCTATGAATCGTACCAGAACGAAGCCTTCCTCCTGTCTCTTACCATCCAAGTTAAATGGTCGATTATGATAAACCTGCAAGAAAGGATAAAATTCCATATTGTTGACCCTTTCGAAGGATTGGCTATGGTTAAAATTCTATCCACCTCTTGAGAGTCCAAGTACTTTGCTCTAAGGATATTGGACCATGGTTCATCAGGGTGTTTAAATAACCGCCACACTAACTTTGCGTCAAGAGCTTTGTTCTGGATCTGCAAGTCTTTAACCCTAGCGCCACCCTCAACCTTTGGTTTTGCCACCCTATTCCAACCGATCAACGGAATCCTATTTTCATCGTGTGCACCATCCTAGAGTAGCTTACATTGGATTTTTTGGCATATTTTTTAATGTACTTCTAAATATGCAATATTCCAGCTGCATCTATCCAAGAATTTCTAAACTTTATTGTATCCATATCAAATGTTGTGCTCATATTGGTATTCATATGCAATGTATACAATTTAGATTAAAAGGTTAAGAGCATAGAAGCAAAAATCCTAAAAATATCGCGATTTTTGCAATTTTTAAAAAATCCTTAGGCTTGTCGATATTTTCCATGATTTTTTCGAGATTTTTTGCAAACTGTTGACTGGCAAAAAATCATTGAAAATCGCAATTTTTTTCGCATTAAAATCATGAAAAAATCACCATAAATCGCGCTAACTCCCACAATAAAAACTCTAAATTTGGTGTGTTTTCTACTATAAATCAGGGTCGCGATAAGTTAAGGATGACCATTGTCGACTCGACAGTCTGCCCTACATACACACGTGAACAGGTTCCTTTCTACTTTGAACTTTAAGCTTGCAGTCTTGTCAATACACCCTAAAAGAAAGTAAGCCACAGTAAAATAAAGCAAGGGATTCTTCATTAATCAAAATAAGCAATTCCAATCATTTTCGCTAGTTGTGCCTGTGTAAGGTGACCTTATAAATGGTTATAGCATTTACCACCTCCATGCCAAGAAAACTTCAGAAGCTAACTTTGATGACCAAGTTCATCAAAATTTTACATATGAAACCTACAAAAAGAATGAGCAGTCTACACCAAATCAGTCCAAATTGTAAATAACTTTATTGTATCATTTTAAGTTCATTGTATGTTTAGATGTTAGGTGATAGGTTTGACTCTATTGCCCTCAAATAAAACATTCATCCAATTTTTCCCAGAGATTTTGAAGTCCTCATATGGCCCAAGTTTGTCCCAAGGTCCCCAAAAAAAGCATTTTTGGTACCTATACAAAAATCAATGATCATACTACTTTGTCTCTCTTTTTGTCATAGATTAATCATCATTTAAATGTCAAGTCAAATCAGTTATAGTCTTCCCCCTATCAGGTTGCAAGGTTGTCATGTTTTGGTCTAGTTTTTTATCTAACTCTTGCAAAATGTCCAAGGTTGTACTATTCCAAAATGAAAAACGATGAGGTTCCTCATTGATGATGACTGCAGCAATGAAATGAAAGTATGTAAATGTCTAATACTAAATCTATAACCTGCATAGCCTATAGGCACTTTACTTTACATAGAGAATATTAAAAATAATTTCACTTCATGTTCAAAACTTATAAAATAGCTCTTGAAAGATTTCAATCCCGCACCCATTTTTATGCCAAGCATGCAGATTATGTCTGTAATTCAAAGACATCATTTTGCAAGCTTAAAATCAGAGACGGTGCATTACCCTGAATTCAGACTCCATTCTCTCATTGCAAGCTTGCACAGCTTTAAAGAGTATCTGCCTAGATTTTAACCATTCTCTTGGACTGGTAATGCACTGTCTCTAATTTCAAGCTTGCACAGCTTTAAAGAGTATCTGCCTAAGATTTTAACCATTCTCTTGGACTGGTAATACACTGTCTCTGATTTCAAGCTTGCACAACTTTAAAGAGTATCTGCCTAAGATTTAACCCTTACCCAATCCTTTATTTTATCACACTTTTTCATCCTCCCCTTTATTTCATTCATGTCAGTGCCTTCTCAAAGCTTTTGGTCACTTATATCATTTATGACTCCTTCATACACTAGCCTTTTCCAGCTTTTTCAGTTGTCATTTCTGCAAAGATTTTACATTACAATTGATTCCATATCTCACATATACACTACTCTATTGTATGAGGTGCTCCAAACGATCTTTAGTTCACAACCTAAGAATGAAACAGATGCCTTTAAGCTCAACAAACATAAACTTCATAAACAACATGCAAGCTTTCTACAATTCATGGGTTAAAATCTCTATTTTATTTGCTCTCTATATCTCTATGCTATGCAAATGACCTTAAATTTCAAAAAAGAGAAGCATCTCTTTTTCTACTATTTTCTACACTTTTTTTCAAATCTGATTTTTTCAAAATATCCTGAAATTTAGGTTTGTTGATTTTTTCCCCAAACGATTTTTGCTGCTATGGTTAAGAGTAATACAGAAGCAAGGATGGTGAAAGATCCATATATTCCAACTATGTCTTACATAGTATAACTTTGTATAGTTAGAGAAATCTACATATTAGTTATATTTTAATTATATTGTAGTTGGCAAAATTAGTTTCTCTTTGTTGGTTGTATGCAATTACTCTCGGTAGTTGCCGACAGTTGCAAGATCTTAGCAACTGTCAACTAGTTTATATACTCTTATTGAACTTGTGAAATGGACCACATGTTATGAGAATTCCCTAAAATATAGTTGTATAAGTGCCTATGAAAGAAACACATTGCAATATCTTTCTGCAATTACTAGTATGAATTTGTTATTGTCATTGGTATTCGTACATCCTATTTACTCTATTATATGCAAAGCATATTAATTATGTAGTAAACATTTGGTGTTGTTGCCTACAAGAAGTTGGGTTGACTTATGTTGTACCCAAAACAAAAATTTTGCTTCATTAAGTCATTTTGATTAAAATGGTCTAAATCTTATAAAAATTGTTGTCAAAAGTCAATTTTAGGCCAAACGAAGCATGGGCTTTTGTGGGTTTATTGTACCAAAGATACTAGAAAATTTTGAAAATTTTGAAAATTAGGGTTTCCGAGCCCCAAAAAATAATTTTAATTGGCTTATTTCACTTCACAATCACATTGGTCAAGTTAGAATCAAGAAAAAGTCAGTTTTGCTCTGGTGGGTCTATTTCACTTTTTCAAGAGAAAAGTTAGGACCTCTGAGGTCGTCAATGGCAGATGGCCAGATACCAAGTGTCGAAATATAAGCCTCAAACACTTCAGCGAAGATTCTATGGCGAAAGGTCCTCGAAACGATGCTTCGCGACGAAGGGGATTTTTGAAGAGGTGAAAATCATTAGAAATTTTCTAACTCTGAAGCGTAAAAGCGCCCCTGTTGGCCAAGGGCGCCCAAGGTTTCAAAGATTCAAATCAACTTTTTGGGGTTTGTCAGTTCCAAGAAGTCTTCTCTGGAATTCTTCCAACTTCGCGATGAGCCTACCAGCCAATCCAGGAGATCTATCTAAAGCCTGAATTTGAAGATCAAATGAAGAACAGAGGGGGACAAATGGAAATGAAATTAGTCAAAAATTGACTAACACTGGTGGAGAAAAGTGCCCCTACTAGCCAGGGGCGCCCAAACTTTTGAGGCACCAAATGTAACTTTTTGAGCAAATGACATTAAAGATGTTTGTCTCAAACTTGATTAGGCTTCACAACAAGTCTGTCAGCAGATTTATCAGAGTTGCCAAACTGTTGGAATCAGGAATCAAACAGGAGTTAGTCATAGTCAAATTGTGAGTTCATAGCACAAAAGCGCCCCTGCTGGCCAAGGGCGGCTAGGGTTTTGAGCCCTCAAATGCAATTACTGGGGTTTGCTAAAAGGTTCATCCTGTTCAAAATTTAGCTTTCCATTGAATATCTCAGCCTAATCAGAAGACTTGTCAATTTCCGACAATTGTAGATTGAACGAAGAACGGAGCACGAAGGACAAAATTAGAAAGTTGTAAAAATGGTTGTCTGGCAATAAAAGTGCCCCTAGCCCAAGATTTTAACATGCCAGATGCATTTTTTTTTTGGGTTTGTGCCCTCTAGAAGATCATGTTCAATTTTGATCCAACTCTGCAATGAACCTGTCAGCCAGCTCAGGAGATTTGTCAAATGCCGAGAAATGTAGATTGAAGGGAGATGAAAATCCTTGAAAATTTTCTAAAGTCTAATGAGCAAAAGCGCCCCTATTGGCCAGGGGTGCCCAAAGTTTTGATGGCCCAGAAGTCAAAATTAGGGTTTGCAACCTCAAGAAGTTCCTTTTCAGTTTTGATCCTACTCTTCAACAAGACTGTCAGCCAGTCTATTGGATCCGTCAGTCACTCAGAAACAGTGATCAAACATAGGCTTTGGTGACATTTGCAAAGGCTAAAAAATGAAAATTTTCAAAAAAAATTGAAGTCTGGGAAGTTGACTGTAGAAACCCTAGTTTCCCCCTGACACTGAATCTGACTGTGTTTTTGAGTTTTTCTGACGTTTTTGGGTTTTTGTGATTTTTTTGCAAATTTTGGATTTTCAATGCAATTAATGAAGGTACGGCTTTTCCAGAAAATAGTAATAAATTCTTAATAAATGCTAGATCTTCAATGTATATGGAAAATACAATAGAGATTGAAGGCGTTTGCTTTATTATTCAAATGATCTCAATACAAAAATGATCTGCTAACATGCAACAATAAAATAATAATTTTTATTGGTAAAAACCTGGTAAAACAGCAACTGAAGATGGTACAGATTTGTACGGCTTGCAATAAATGTTGAGTCTTCCTCCAGTTTAATGGTGCCAGATGCCTCCAGCAATCCCAGCGCCCACACAGGAAATGGCTTTGCAAGATAAGAATGGCGTTTCTTATTTATGGAAGAAGTACGGCTCAAGCAATAGTACGGCCTGTCAGAAGTACGGCTGCAGCAGCTATGAAATTGTACGGCCCTTTCTCAGAATACAATCTCCCAGTCTCTGAATGTGATGAATGTTGGCGCCTTGATGAATGAAGGATATCCTGAATGCTAAACTCTGACAAAAGCTCTGAATATATTAAATCTCTGATGCTCAATGATTTCCTCTGAATAAGAAAACCTCTGCTGGCAATAGATCAAGTGATATTTCACACTCTCTGAATTGCTTTCCGCTGGAGATGGCTCGTTCCCCAAGGAAGTCGAGTTCAAACCCTAAAGTCTGTGCTCAGATCAATTTGATCAGTTCTCAAAATTCAATAATCTCATAATGGCACAAAAACCAAGGCAAAACCCTCTTAAGGCTGAAAAGTGCGATTTCCTTAAGAATAGGGTTTCATTAAAATATTCAATTTTAATTCTTTTAATTTCTCCATAGTTCTCAGCTGAATATTTTAATATAATATCAAATGTCAAACTGGCCCCCTTTAATGATGGCGCACCCCTCAAGGCAATCACTTAAGTTATAATTTTAAATTATAACTTTATATTATAACATTAAATAATTAATATTTAATCAGTATAATTAAATATTAATATCTTCCTCGTAAATCATCCGATTACTGATCCGTCTGATGCTGACGAACTCTGAAGTGATTCCGGATGCCGCCAAAGCCATACTGCTAAAAATAGCAGGGGTCCCACACTGCCTCAGGAACTGCTAAAAATAGCAATTTGCAAAAAGCCTCCGACGAGCTAACGAAAGACCACTGACCAATCTCTAACTGAAGCCGAGCCAAGCTCCGAAGTGACCCTCTATCCAAACAATCAGCCTACGAGGGTCGTGTGATAGGCCAATCCTGTCCTCTGAGAGATGTCACTGAGAAGGGGACATGACATTGACGCCTAAAGTCAAACTTTGACTTGAAGATAATTTTGAAGTCAGTACATGCCTTCGTCACCCTAAAATTTAGGGATTTTTCAATTGAACTCAAATTGAGGATAAGTCTTCAGTTGCACCTCCAAACTGAACTATTAACTGCTCCATTCTTCTTGCATGTTGCGCCCTATCTCTCTTGCATGTTGATTGACGCTATTGATGGTTTAGTCTTCATTTTGTTGACTAAATTGAGGTCTAATGAGATCGCTTTATCCTAAATTTAGAATTTAACTTGCATCTGATGCCTTATGAAAATTTATTTATTAAGGCATTTGGGCGTCCATTTTCTTCATCACAGGTTGAAGGCAAGCTCATATTTTCTCATGCAAACAAGATTTGGAGGCGCTACAAGAGGGATTTTTCAGTGTTCTTCGCAATTCCAGGTTCAGATTGCACAGAGGAATATTTTTCATGCTTCATATTTTCAGCAAGTTCTTGTCAGGAATTCATCAGATTGGGTACGAGGTGTTTTTCTTGAGGATTGAAGGAGGCAGTTTATAACTTCTATCTTCTCCCCCTCACATTTTTTCTATCTTTGTCTTAGGTTTTCTCTTGCATGTCCAAGTAAACGACAATTTTTCACAAATCTGGTCATCTAGGTTCATTGAGCACAGTGTTGGCAACAAAACCCATGTGCCAAAAATTTTTCAGGAAAATTGCCCCACTGCCCCCTATTTTTAGGGTTTCCGAAAAAAGTCATCTTTACAAAAAATGGAGAAACTGGGTTTGTTTAGCTCTCAGTCACCAACAAAACCCATGTGCCAGAATTTTCTCGGAGAAAAAAGCTTTTGTAGCCCCTCCTACCCCCTACAATTTCTATCTCAAAAGGTCATTGCATGTCATAGAAAAAATCACTTTTTTCAAATTTTTGGCATTGTGAGTTTGTTCAAAAAGATATTCTCTACAAAACCCACATCTCAAAATTTTCCAAGAAAAATGCCCATTGAGAAGCTATTTTTAGCCTCAAGTTATTTTTAGCCTCACCGAAAAAAGTTGCCTAGACATATCCGTGCTTACAGTCAACAGTTGAATTTTTCAGTATGCAATTCACTCAAACTAAATACAAGACCAAATCGGTCTTGATTCATGATTTCATAAAAAATGTTGATACCAATTTGCATCAAGCACCTCCAGGGGTTGACCTGGACAATTTGACAGGCGTAGACACTCAAAGTCCACATGGTTTCATACCTCGTATAGCTGATAGCCTTTCAAGGCCAGTTTAGAGGGTTGAATATCATTGGAACTCTGGGTGCGCAGCAAGTTTGTGTGCATTTCTCACAGCTACAGTGTTCGTAGTCAAACTTCGCGGTTTCATCATGCAACACTCTTCCATTGAGAAGAATCCAGAAGAGCGTTAGAAGCATCAAGCTGTAGAATAAATAGAGATCATCACTCCAGTTACAGAGCTGCCAAAGTTACCAATCAATGAACGGCCAGTTGAAGTGTGCAAATATTTCCAGGATTGCTCAAATAGCTGACAAGCAATAAACTGACAGTTAAGGTATGTGACAATTTCCAGATGAAGAAGATGCGGTTAACAATTTCCTGGAGGATATGATTGCTCAAAATGGCTTGGAGTAGACAATCAGTTAGATCCCACGATTTTCCCAAGGATAGAGTCAAAGCCAACAATCAACTCGACATCACTCTTGAGTTCAAATTGTTGATTTCATGCATGTTTATCTCTTCTTTGCGAAGATCTTTTGGTGGAGGTGGAACTTTCAGTTAATTGATGTTGGTTATCAATTGACTCTCATATCAATAAGACTTGCATGTTGGCAAGTCCAACAAGTTTAGTTTAGAATCAGTTAACTGAGGTAGTTTTTCCAGTTAACTGTTAAGTTACTCGCATTTAGACATAGGAATAAATCTTGCATGTTGGCAAGACTGAATGTTAACTCAAGGAGATTTTAGGGTTCCCTACTCCTTTGAGGTTCTATAAATAAGAGCGCCTTGCTCATTGTATTTTAACTTTTGCTTGTGATAACAAATTGTTGTGCCACCTTGCCTACAATATTGCTATTCAGTATTGGTTCACATTGTGTAAGAACAAGACTGTATGTTTGTTTCATCATGCAAATCCTTGTTCAATTTATTGTTCAATGTCATGTTATAAAGCTGGTTTGATCGTCGATTGTGTGTTTGTTTCATCATGCAATTTGCTGTCCTAGATGTGCTAGTGTAATCTTTGATTGAAGTTGAGATAATAAAGTCAGGAGAGCAATGTGCCTTTGATCCAAAATTCTCAAAGTATTTCATGTTTGTTGTTTCATAATCTTTGTTTCGACTTACACCTCGGATAGAGTGTTCCACCTCCTTGGGAATTTAGAGATGAGGATTATCATTTAATGTTGTTTCTAGTAATCTATATTTCGACTTACACCTCAGATAGAGTGTTTCACCTCCTTGGAAATCATGAGATCCAGCTTGTCGTTTCATATTGTTTCCAATAATCTTCTTTTCAACCTACACCTCAAATAGAGTGTTTCACCTCCTTGGGAATACTGAGAACTAGCTTGTCATTTCATGTTTGTTTCCAATAACCTTTATTTCAGCCTACACCTCGAATAGAGCACTTCGCCTCCTTGGGAATCCTAAGATAGAGTTTATCGTCAACCATTCCCAATTGCTCCTAACTCCTTTTGCTCTGATTTTACTTGAGAAGATGGGATAGTTATAGCTTTAGCCTAGTTGTAATTAAGATCTACAAAAACTAGAGAAAACCTTAGCAGCAATGTATTCGCTTTTATAACCTTCTGCCTCTACCAGCTAGCAAAATAGGGAGCTTCCCCTCCTAATTTGAAGAGCAGTTCATATGTGCATAGCTGTCTGTTTCCAATACGCACTCTAGAGGTGCGAATTGAAATGCCAACAACTTACAAAGTCAAGTTGGTGAAAATGGCCATATATATCGGGCAACCAGCGGAAGAACCAGTACAATCTAACGAAAAAAGCACATACGGAAGGAAGTCGTGAGGAGACAAATACTACAAGACACAATTTGGGATAACTTGCAAGTTAAAAAAGAAGTAGATAACCTCTTGAACTATCTTCCAAGACTCCTTGCACGACATTTTATGATTTTACAAGATTTGCACGCGAAAAAAGAACAGTTTACCAACATTGTCCACAAATAATCCACAATATGATGAAAGGAACTGATGGGAAGAAGAAGAATGTAGCACTTACCCATGACACACCTCTTAGAAATAATGCCCTTATATCCGAACAAGGATAGAAAGAGATTGCAAAATGGTCATGATCCATTAGAACAAAAAGTTAGACCATCCTAGAGAATAATAGAATAGAGGGAACGAAGAAAGCTAAGGGAAATAGTTGAAGAAATTGAACAATTATTAATTGAAAGTCCAAGTCCATCTCAAGAATGAAGTAAAAGTCAAAGCATAAGTGTTATTATTTGCTGTCCAACAATTACACTTTAAAAAGTTGGCTCAACTCAAACAATGGGGTTTAGTGGACACTTACATTGCAAATTTTCAGAGGATTTTTGTGTTAATGACTGATGTCTAGGAAAGAAGGCTGATTGTATTATTTGTTGATGGTCTTTTAGACCCATTGAGAGGTTGGATTAAAGCCCTCAATCCACCTACTCTATAGGATTCCATTAAAAAGGCAAAGGATATGGAATCTTCTTCTTCCAAGAGCAAATTTCAGTCTAAGGGATTCCCACACAAGAACGACAAGGATAGAAGACACTTTTCTAAGGATACCAATCAATCCAAGAATGTGTCTAATAGGTTGGATAGTAATCAACTCAATGAGCTTAGATGTAAGAAACTATGTTTTCATTGTAGAGATCCTTGGGACCTGTTGATGTGTTTTTCGTGACCACACCAACGCAGAATAAAGTCGCCAACGGCTACCCTATTCTCTCTTGATCAAAGTATTCCGCACGCTAAGATTGCAAGAAAGTTCATGCGTTCAACTCCAAGGTTCTTTCAATGCAAATAGGCTCAGTTGCCTCTATGTGATTTGCTGGTATTTCAAGGGGGACTTACGGAATTGTTCAGCAGCGGAGAAAGGAATTCAAATGTTCGAAAGATTCGTCTATGAAGTTCTTGTTTCCTGAACTAACTTGAAAGTACTGAATTTAAAATGCAGGGTTTAGAGAGTTCTAATCTACTCTAAGGCATGGACACGGCGATCGATTCTCACAAGCTTCAACCAAGCCCTGCTTTGCCTCACTTCGGACAGCCTCCACAGAACCGGTGCAATCTTCAAAGGAGTAGCTCAAGGTGTTCAGATCATAATTCAACGCGAAGATACCATCACAACGACGCATACCAACGTGTGAATCACAAACGAAGTTAAGTCCGCGATGTTCCAGTTGACCACGTAAGGCGAACTCACTATCAGTGAGCCCACTAGTGGTATGGATAGACGAAGTTTGCTCAAATTGAAGACCACATTCCACAACTAAAATCTACTTGCATGGAATTATACTACTTTGAACTATTTTACGCTACCATTTGAATTGGAAGAACGAAGAAACCTTGCTAGCTACTCACAACAAAGACGAAATTCACCATCAATGAAAAACTCTTGTATTGAGAGAGTGTTCACAACAATTTCTTACAAAGTTTTCAAGGGAAAACTTTCGCTCTTCTTCAAATTACACTATCAATCTATACTAAGCTACTTCTAAGTTGTCCCTCTACTCTCTACTGTCTAACTTCTACCTCTATGTCTAATGAGATACAAATGAGGGGGACTCCCCCTTTTATAGATGGCCAAGTCCAACGGACGGCTCAGATTACAATCGACTGGATGGCCCAGATTGTGCCACCTCAGCCCTAAACAAGATTCACCCTAAAAACCACCACAATGGAGAGTGGGGCAATAAATGAGCAATTAATGTCCATCATCCTTCTAGAAGATTCCAGCCTTGAAATGCGTTCACACTGCTCTGTTGTTCGCGTTCATCCAATTCTGTTGATCGCTTGGAGGAGGGTAAAAGAGTCTCTAAGATTGCCTCCTCTGATAATAAAATTTGATAGAATCTGGAGTTCGACTACTCTTGATCTTCTTCTTGATGTTGTTCTTCAACCTTGCTCGAACTTCCACTCTTTTCTCCATCTTGAGTTATACTAAGTCTCAACACTTAGCCATTTTCTTGCAACTTTCTTCCTTTGAGGTTGAGATGTCGTCTTGAATCACTTGCTTCATCACTCTAAGTCATCACCGCTTGGTCTCAACTTTCCTCCTGCAAAACAAGCAAGGAGAAGAGCATTAGAACACTTTATCATATGAATTTACCTTACTCACCAAGAATTTTACTCTCTAACTCCCGAGGGTTCATCGTTTTTCCTTAGCCGACTTCTGCCTTCTTCATGATTCTTCATGCCTTAGCCAAATTTTTAACCCATCTTCCTCAAGGGCGTATCATCTTTGAGAAATTCATTTCACTAACTGGAGCTCTGATACTCAATTTCGTTCATCTCTGGCTCTGGAAGATTAGTCCCACGAAGAATTCAATCAAATTCACCCAGGCAATTGACTTAAAACTCATCCGCTGACACATTTTATCTTGAAAACACATTTTCTTCACATTTGTCTTAGAAAATTTTTAAATTTCCCTTAGGAAAATTCATCAACCTGGTGCCCATTTGAAATCCTTATCACAGAGTCCTCGGCAAGCTATGGAAGACCTAAAAATCCATTCCTCATTGATAATCTTCAATACCCAGAAGAAAATTTCCTTCAAAACGCGTTGAACTCATGGGCGCAGAACGAACAGGTTCATTTAATTTTTTGAGTTTTCCACCTTGGAAAAATAACTTTCAACAATTTATTTCATTTCTTCATTTGTGATCATCCTGTGTTGCTCAGACTTGAAAAATTTTGAATTCATCCTGCATTGCCATCATTCCGACTGTCACTGGAGAACTTGCTCGTGCTTCAAGAAGAAAAATTCACCACCTTGAGCTCTAGGCGTATTTTCTAAAGAAGAAAATACTTTGCCATAGAAGAATTTTAAATCATCTTGAAAATTTTGCCTTAGAAAAATTTCGCCTTGGAAATTTTTACATTCAACTTTGATCACTTTGCCTGCGGTGAGGAAGATTTATTTTGTCTTGGAGAAATTTCCTTTTAAAATGCCTTGGGCGCATTTTATATTCTATGAGGGACATTTTCATTTTAAAATTCCCACGCCCAAAATGTTATTTTCCACCCAACACCTTGGACACTTAAGCGCATATGACAATTGAAGAAGGATATTTCACATCCACCCCTAGCATATTTTATTTGTCCTACTTCAAACTTCATGCATTTTGCGCACATTTCATGTGGCATGAATAATTTTCTCAACGCCTAGCAACTTTGTTTTCTTCACCTTGTATTTTATTCACCACCCTAGGAACATATCACATTTGAAAAACGTTTTCATCAAAAAAAAGTCCAACGCCTAGGATATTATTCATCTCCCCTTGGGCGCACTTCTTACTTCAAAAGGAATATTAACCACGCCATAGCAATATTCATTCATCACTTGGCCTTTTCAACGCCTAGCAACACTTTATTTCACCCTTCCAACGCCTTAGTATATTTCACTTCACACTTCATGGATACTTTGTCCTTTTCCTCCTTTGCATGAATGCCAACTTTGCATGGGTGTTTGTCTTTACATGCCCCTACTTGGGCGCATTTTGCTAGGTGTGGAGGATGAAAATCTTTGACTCCTTTGACTTCCTTCTTGTTAACTCCTCTTGGGTGCATTTTGGGCATGGTGGAGGATGAAGCATTTACAACGCCCAACATGTGACCTTTGGGCTTCCTCTTTTTGTCTCTACATGGCCTCACTTGGGCGCATATTGCATGTGGTGAAGGATGAAACTCTTTGACTTGTTGACCTCTTTTGTAAACATGGCGCATTTCAGCTCTTGAGAAGGATGGAATCTTTTTCAATGCTTTAGCTTTTTGTCCTCACATGCCTTGATTTGGGCGCATTTTGCACCTCATGAAGGATGAAAACATTTGACTTCTTTGACCCTTTCTTTCCTTGGGCGCATTTTGCCAGTGGAGGAGGATAAAACATTTCACTTTCTTTGACTTGAGTGGGAAGTGGGCGCATTTTCACATAGCTGCAGGATGGGCGCATTTAGGGGGGTGAGGAGGACGAACTTTTAACTTAGAATATTTTTCAATCTTCATCAGCTTCCCTTGGGCGCATTTTGGCTAGGTAGCAGGATGAAAAATGTTGACTTTCTTTGACTTCCTGCTTCATGGGCGCATTTTGGCTTAGGAGGTGGATGAACATCAACACTTAGAAATTTTCAAGCATGAGACCTTGCTTCTTCATCAAGCAGGGCGCATTTTGCCAAGGCAGGAGGATATCTTTCAGACTTAGAAATTTTTTTAGCAACTCCTCAAGGATGGCGCATTTGGAGGTGGCAGGTGGATTTCCAATGCCTTAGAAACTTTTTCAAATACCTGAAGGCAAGCTGGGCGCATTTTTCATGTGGTGAAGGATAAAGTTCCAGACTTAGCTATTTTTCTCGTCTTTGCTAGCTTCCCTGTGCCTTACTATTTATAGTAAGTCTCTCGATTTTGCATCTTTGGGGCTCAGAATGACTTGAAATTTCAAACACTGGATCCTCACGACCTTGTTACCCTGTTGGCATTGCTATTTTTAGTTGGCCTGCTATTTTTAGCCCATTTCTGAAGGTGATTTACTATAAATAGTAACTGCTTGCTTCTAATATCTCCACAGCTCCAATTAACTTGAAATTTGAATGAGGCGCTCCTCACCTCGTGACCTGCCTGCTGACATCAGCGCATGCACCTAACTTGCTATTTTTAGCCTGTTTCCAAAATGACTTACTATAAATAGTAAGTGCTCCGTTTGACTTCAAATTTTACCAGCAGATAGCCAAAAGGATGCTGATCGCGATGGTTTACACCGGTTTTCGAAAATTCTAACTTTTTACCCCTCTTTTCAGGCTTTGAAGCTGGAAACCCTAATTTGTTCTGCATGCATATCAAATGATCTCTGTTTGTTTTCATTTCTGCTGCAATGTGATCAGCTTGTGATTCTAAAGTGCTAGGAAGCGGCTGTCGGGACACACCTGCTAAAAATAGTAAGTTCCTTACTGAGTGATTATCTCTGTTTGCATGTCATACCACTACGTAGATCTCGAAAAACCCAGAAGGAATCATCCAACATGCAAAAGAAACCCTGACATGCAAACCCTAAAAATAGCCTCCGAAGGCTGAACTCTGAAAGTCGTCGCCTCGCTTTGCATGTTATACCCTCGCGAAGGTCTTGAAAAACCCAGAAGGAATATGCAGACATGCACTGAAAAACTCTACATCTAACCCTTGAAATTTGTCCCAGAAGCTGGACTGCTAAAAATAGAAAGTTGCCTGTTTTCGCTCAAATTTTGCGCACGAGCAGCCTGATGTGCTCTGAATGCAGTGTAACTGTCGGAATTTCAAAAATGCTGACGGATTGCCTGTAATTGCACACTTACTAAAAATAGTAAGTACCTCAGAATTTGATGAAAATTTGCTGAGAGCCTGCTGGAAGCACACTGACAACAATGTTAAACTTTGTTTTCAATTTATTCACTTCGTTCAACCTCGAACTGACCAAAAGACTCAAAACCCTAATTTTAGACTTGGCCAAAACTTCGATTCAAGCTCAATGACAAGCACAATCCCGGAAAGACAGACAGTAGAAAAAAGAGACAACGACAAAATGACCCAAAAGCAAAGCCAAAATTAGGGGGGTCCCCATTTGCAATGGGGCGATGTGTGAAAAAGGTCACAACAGGACCCATCGCACAAGTGTGCTATTAAGGAAAAGGCAAAACAGATTGAGCATTTTTCAGCTGATGATAATACATCAGAAAATTTTGATTAGCATATCGAATCTGAGGAGAGTTCAGCAGATAAGGCTAAAAAGGAATAAGGATGTGCCGGTGCTATTGCCCAACTTTCTACCTTCCAGAAAGTTGGTTCTTTTAAGGTTGGAGTACTTTGTGGGCAGTGAATAATCACACTTATTGATACAAGTGCTACTAATAATTTCATTGATGAACTGCTTGTTGCCAAGAGAGGGATCAAAACAGAAAATTTTGAATGGTTTAAGGTGATGGTAGCAGATGGCTTTACCCTTACTTGCAAATTTCTAACTTAGGCATTCAGTTGGGGGAGTATCAGTTGTGGTAAGCATAGGGGACAAAGATGTGGTCTTAGGTATGCATTGGATGCGTACACTTGGAGAGTTCACCATGAACTTGAACACTATGGAGATAAAGTTTGAATCAAAGGGCAAGAGGATAGTGCTCAGAGGCATGTTAGATGGGGGTGCTAGAGTAGTCTCCTTCAAAAGAATGGAGAGGTCGATTAGACATGATTAGGTGGAGTGGGCAGCTGAGTGTATCATAATGCTACAGTTACGGAGCAGCAAAAAGGAGATCATCATCCAGATATTTAGGCCTTGCTATCTAAGCATAGCAAAGTATTTAGTAGTATACCACCTGGGACACCTCCTGAGAGAGGGATTGAGCTCGTTATTGAGTTGGAGGAGGGTGCTAAGCCCATGATTACTATGCATTATCATCATCTAAAGACGCATAAAGATGAGATTGAAAAGGCAATCAAAGAATTGTTAGAATGGGACACATAAGGCCCAACAAAAGTCTCTTTTCTTCTTTTGTAGTGTTGGTCAAGGAGAAGAATGGTTCAATGCGCATGTGCCTTGAATACAGAGCCCTCAACAAGAAAACAATAAAGAACAGGTACCCCATTCCTTGCATTGATTAGCTTATTGAGGAGTTGCATGGTGCATGCTATTTCTCCAAAATTGACTTAAGGTCGGGGTATCATTAGATTTGGGTTAGGGAGGCAAATGTGGACAAAACAGCATTTAGATGTCACTTCAGCCATTTCAAGTTCTTGGTGATGCCATTTGGGTTAAATGCACCAGCTACATTTTAGTCATGTATGAACAAGGTATTCAGAAGGCAACTCTGAAAAACAGTTCTTATTTTCTTTGATGATATTTTGATTTTTAGCAAGTCTTGGGATGAGCACACAAGGCACCTTGAGGAGGTGTTAAGTATCCTAGAGGAAGAATCATTGTATGCCAAGGAGTCTAAGTGTGACTTTGGTATGACTGAACTACTTTACCTTGGCCCTATTATTAGCTCTAAGAGGGTTAGAGTAGACCCAAATAAAATCAAAGCAATCATGGATTGGCCACCAACTACGAATCTATCACAGCTAAAAGGATTCTTTGGGTTATGCAGTTTTTACAGGAGGTTTGTGAAGGGCTTTTCACATGTGGCAACTCCCCTCATATATTTAACTAAAAAGGGAGCTTTTGTTTGGTCAGATGTAGCTCAGCAATGTTTTGATCCTTTCAAACAAATTATGTGCACTTGCCCCATGTTAGTTACCCCTAATTTTTCTAAGCCCTTTAAATTGGAGTACAATGCATCTAGGGAGGGGATAGGAGCAATGTTAATGTAGTATAAGCATCCAATTGCCTTTGAAAGAAGGAAACTGAGGAGTGCCAAGAGGAGTTACTCTATATATGACAAGGAGATGTTGACCATAATGCATGCATTGGCCAAGTTCAAGCCCTATCTTGTGGGAGGGAGATTAATTGTCAAAACGGACCATAACAACCTCAAGTACTTCTTGAGTCATAAGGATTGGAATGATAGGGAGCAAACGCGGGTGAGTAGGCTGCAAGCTTATGACTTTGACATTGAGTATGTCAAAGGTAAGAAAAATATTGTTGTCAGTGCATTGTCCAAAAGACCTTACTTGTGCTCTTTAGTTGAGATATCTGTTGATTGGAGGGAGTTTATTACAATAGAATATGTTAA